>CAUOFW020002558.1:276689-331519 GCA_963454935.2 Ilex paraguariensis
GTTGGATATCTTTGAGAAGATTTGGGTGTGTGTGTGTGGGCTAGATGTTACTCAATGTGTTGATTCATGTGGATGTCTTACATCATGTTTGAGATACATATATATATTGTTGTGAAATGTTCAAGTTATGAGTTATTGTTTATTGTACCAGAAATAGTTTCTACAAGAATTTTGGGAAGTATGGGATTCCGCAAGAACTTGGGAGAAACGGTTTATGGTGGAATGGATTATTAGTTGTATACTGGTTTCACTTATGCATTAAATTACTATTGTTGCTTAAACTTGAGATTTGTTTCAAATGTCCCTGTTTTCTTCAAAATTTCATATATGCTATTTTTGAAAGGTGACCGACCATTTTTATATATTTTTCTAAACCTTGTTCGAGTTTGGGAGGAATGTTGCTACAGAGCTTAGTGCTCACCCCCTACAAACTATATTTTTTAGATTATGTACTGGAGGAGGAATTAGGAATTGAGGAACCGGCACACTGGGAGACTCCCATAGATGGGCAGGTTGTTCCCGAGGTGGACGCTTAGAACAACATTACCTCTTATTCTAGAATAGGCAATTCATTTTTGAAATATTGTGAAATCTAGACTAACATTTTGTTATTCCGCTGCAAGTTTAAATGTGATTCTTTTGGGATGTAATGGCCATAGTTGGCTTATTCTTTTGGGATAATATTGTAAATGATATATTTGATGAATGAAATGTTCTTTAATGATGAATTTACTTAGTTGTTCTCATACTGTGAATGATTTTTAGTTTGTAATGTCGTCCAGGGTGGGTTTTGGGGCGTTATAAAGTTTTGGTATCAGAGCTCAGGCTTTAGGTCTTACATGGGAGCTGTAGGTTATGGATCACCGCTATAGAAATAGGATTATGTTCAATGAAAGTGTTAGATGAAATTTTATCCAAACCTTATACTATAGGTTAAAGGGATAATTAGGATGTCCTGTACATCAATGAAACTAGATTGTGAATTGATGTGCAGGATGGAAGGTGGATGTGGACATGGACGTGGACGTGGACATAGTGTCCAAGCAAACCCACCACCACCACCTCCAGATACCCTGAATGGCATCTATCAATGCCTAAGGGAGCTAACCACTCTGGTACAATGACAGAACTTCGCGAGGGGAGGTCCAATCAGGACTGGTGCTAGCAGCAGTGGAGCTACACAAAGGGCAACTCCGTACCACCGACCTGACCAAGCTTTGGGGCAAAGGAATCAAGTCGTTCGAGGAGCTGAGGTTGCTCGAAACAGAACAGACACTGACCCACGCCAATGCTTCGCATATGGAGGGTTCGGGCACCTCAAAAAGAACTGCCCATCATNAACTCCGTACCACCGACCTGACCAAGCTTTGGGGCAAAGGAATCAAGTCGTTCGAGGATCTGGGGTTGCTCGAAATAGAACAGACACTGACCCACGCCAATGCTTCGCATATGGAGGGTTCGGGCACCTCAAAAAGAACTGCCCATCATTTCCCCCAAGGACCAATCAAGCAACTGGGTAGGTACCAGCAAACAAGCCACCCCTACAAAGGCTAGCACAGCAAAGACCATTACAAGCTCAAACCCCCGGTGGCGCCATTCAAGGGAGAGTTTTTGCTTTGACTCAACTGGAGGAGGATGCTTCTAATGCCGTAGTGGAAGGTATCATGCTTCTTTATAACCCTTGGGCGTATCAACTTCAACTAACAGCTCTGTTATCGGGAATNTAACTCTTGGGCCCGAATCTTATTTGATCCCGGTGCTACACACTCATTCATACGTAATGCATATGCTTTTAATTTGGGATTGGGATGTGAGAATCTAGAACATGCCCTTAGTATTGACATGCCCACGGGAGAACGGTTGGATACAACAAGGGTGTGTAGAGGATGTGTGCTTCGCATTGGGGAGCAAGAGTTGGTTGTCGATTTGGTTACGTTAGATATGAAGGGGAACGACGTTATATTTGGGATGAACTTGTTGTCCTCTTTCCGCGCGGTGATGGATTATTTTTGCAAGCGAATTTCCTTTTAACTACCGAGAGGAGTAGTTTTTACTTTCAAGAATGATCGCAATTCTTCTCATCCATTTCCCAGGATGGAAAATAGATTCTTGAACGGGATAAATTCCAACCAGATGTACTATTGGTGGTGTCGAACTTTCTGGATGTTTTTCCCAATGAATTACCTGGGTTACTGATTCATGCGTAAAGTTAACAAATTTTACTATGCCTTTTTGGACTAATAGTGCTTTCATGGAGTTTAAGTAATGGCATTTCAGGTCCTAAAATGAACAAAGGCCCAAGAACAACAAAAATCACACTTGAATGTAACACCAGCACAAAAAGGAGCAAAAAAGCAGAAGGTTGGAACAAAGCAAGGACGTTCGAACGTCATCTGAAACCCTAACAAGACTAGCTGCTGAGACATGGCGTGTTGTAGTCAACAAAAAGAGAAGAACCATAAGCACTTGAGTACAATGTTCGAACATCACTCCACGTTCGAACGTTGTCTTAAGTGACTAAGGAGTTGCTGAGTGTACAGTCAATGATGTCAAGGCGTATGGAAGTGACTAAGTCAAAGACTAAGTCAGAGACCAAGTCAGTGACCACAGGCCACTTGAATGGAAGAGACTTGACGTTCGAACGCCTTCAAAGCAAAGACAGACTTGACGTTCGAACGCCAGATAACGTTCGAACATCCCCCTGCAGACTGCCTGTAGAATAGTTGACTCTCATGGGCGGTAAACACTATTCACTCATCCTCACCTATCCCCTACCCCCTCCCCTTCCTTGCCTATAAATACTCCCTTGTTGGGAGCTTAAAAGGCAATCTTCCTCTTGGAGAGAAAGGAGGGAGCAAACTTTATTCTTGTAAAGTAAGAGTGTTTAGTAATCTAGTCCTTGAATTTTTCGTGTTTATGCTTTCATTTTTCATTTATATCAACCATGTTGGAGGCTTAGACTCCCCTTGTAGTTTAAGTCTTTCATTTACTTATGCTAAGTCTTTACATTCATGTTGTGACAACCATGATGGAGGCTTAGACTCCCCTTGTAGTTGTACTTGCTTTTACTTACAAAGTATCAAGAGAGGTAGTTCATCTTTTGGTTGTGGTGGAAACCCTCCAAAAGCAACTAGCTTTCTTCTACTTTTCTGATTCATGTATTTCACTTCCATTGCTTGTTCATCCTTCTTTCTTAGAAGAGTGAAAATCTTCCACTTTTCTAGAACTTTACCAAAGCCATGAAGGGTGGAAAGTGATTCACTTATTCTTCATTGAAGAAAAGCTCTTTGTTTAGTTTGCTTTACTTAGTAGCTTCTCTACTTAGAGGGATGAGTAGCACTCACTTTTCTAGCTTTGCCAAGGCCATGAAAAGTGAGTAGTTCCTCATTCACTCTTTAGTAAGAGGTGATGAATATGTAAAGATTATCCGAAAGTTATGTTTGTGCAACTTCTTCATGTTTTAATGCTTTATACTCCACATGTTCATCGGAAGATTGAATGATACGGATAACTCCTACATAGAAAGATATGTTGGTTCAATGCAAGTACTCCAGCTAGCTCTTCATGACAATCTTTCAATCCCCACTATCATTGCGCTTTATTTAAAGAATGGATCATTAATGTCATGGTTGGATGCCTTGTAGAAACACTTGCTTGTTTGTAGATGGGTTAAGTCTCGACACAGACAATTCTTGTAAACTTCTAGAAAGGCATCGGAATCATGTGCTTAATTTTCACAGTCCATCTTTATCTTCTGATTAACTTGTTGTTGACACGAGAGTTAATTGAGTTATAAAGCACAAACATGACAAAATAGATACTCTATTACATGACCTGATCCTCAAGCTAAAGAGTGGTTGTTCCATTTTGAGAATCTTATATTTTGTCTAGAAAACTCTTGAAAAGAATCTTCTATTCTAATCAAGAAAATCCCACCACTCCAAACACGCGAAATTTCCAAAAGTTACTTAATCTCTATTACTGCTTATTTCAAAACACCAATCATAGCTCCCTGTGGATTCGACTTTGGACTTCACCGGATTATTACTACAGCTTGACCACCTGCACTTGGGTGTACACATTTCGGATTAAGTCAAGTTTTTGGCGCCGTTACCGGGGAGCCATAAAAGGTGTTTTACGGTAAAAAGTAAAAAGACTTCATTTTTGTGTATAACTTTGCTTTATTGTATATAAAGTTGTGTTAATTACTTTTATATCTGAAAACGTCCCACATTATCAAAATTTGCCAACAAAATCCTCTGGATCTGTGATTCAATCTGAATCACTTTCACCTAGATCAGTAGTAGACTCTTGTAAAAGCAAAATGGCAAATGGTGAGAGACAAGAGGAAATTCCTGAAAGGGAAGGGGAAGTACCTAACATTCAAACTCTGAGGGATTACTTGAATCCCACAAGGAATAGTGTCCCCTCTTGTTTTATTTTTCCTGAAGATGCACCCCCCTTTATTGTAAAGACGGGGACAGTTCAACTACTCCCTCAGTTTCGTGGGCTCGAAATAGAAATCTCATATATGCATATAAAAGATTTTGAGGAAGTATGTGAAACTTTTCATGACAATTCTGAACTGGCAAAGATGAAACTTTTCCCTTTTTTTCTAAGGGATAAAGCTAAACAATGGCTAAATTCTTTAAAAGCTCTTTCAATACCTGACTGGCGGGCATTACAAAATGAATTTTTCAGAAATTTTTTTCCTCTACACCGCACTAATGCATTGAAAAGGCAAATCATGAATTTTTTGGTCAAAGAAAGAAAAACCTTTTACCAAAGTTGGGAGAGATTCAAGGATCTACTCCAGTCTTGCCTACGCCATACTTTTGAGAATTGGACCTTGGTAGGATTTTTCTATGACTCCCTGCCCAGTAGACTACGTCCGTTTGTCGAAATGATGGCTCAAGAAGAGTTTATAGAAAAAAGTCCGAAGGAGGCATTCGATTTCTTTGATACCATATCTGATAGTTCTCAGATGTGGGACACCGCCTCTCCCACAACTATTGAAGTCAAACCATCTACTTTCCAAGGGAGTAAGTATGTCTTGAAAGATGATGATGACCTTAGAGCAAAAATGTCCACCCTATCTCGAAAGCTTGAAGCTTTAGAGATGAAAAAAGGTCATCAAGTTGATGTTAGCTCTCCCACAGAACAAGTGTGTGGGATCTATGCGCTAACATGACACCCTACTAGGGAGTGTCCCACAATTCCCGCATTCAAAGAGGTTTTGTTGGGACAAACAAATGTTGTCTCTAATTTCAACAAGCCTTACTCCAACCCATACTCTGAAACATACAATCCAGGGTGGCGGAACCACCCAAACTTCAATTGGAGGAACACACAACCAACTCTAATAAACCAACAAGGTTCACACCCACCACCTCAAAGACCTCCTACATACCAACCATACCAACCACCACAAAAAAAAAGAACCTTGAGGACACACTGAACCAATTCATGCAAAGCCAAATGAACTACAACCATAGTTCCACTCAAGCTTTCACTAACTTCAAAACCCAGACCACTCAATCTTTCGAGGATCTTAAAAGTCACATTCAAAAGTTGACCCAATCCATGACCACACATGGAAAGGGTAAGTTTCATGCACAACCAAAACCACCACAAGGCCAATTGCAGGTGGGAAATCCTTCATCCATGGAAAATCCACAAGGTCAAGAACAAGTTGTCACTACACTAAGAAGTGGCAAGGTGATTGACAAGACCATCCGTGACAAGCTAATTCCAAAGCCAAAATCCATCCCAATCAACTCACCAATCGAGCCTGAACTTGTGAAAAGAGGAACCCGAGCCCTTGATTGAACAAGAACCATAACCATCACAGGAAGAAGAACCCTCATGTTCTATTCCTGCTCCTTTTCCTTATAGACTCAAAACTGCACTGAAGTTGAATAATCAGCCAAAAATTTACGAGCTCTTCAAGCAAGTAAAAATCAACATCCCACTTCTGGATACAATCAAATAGGTTCCATCTTATGCCAAGTTTCTGAAAGACTTGTGCACAATCAAGAGAACCAGAATGTTCAAAAAAGAGCATTCTTGACAGAACATGCCAGTACGTTGCTTTAACACAAAACCCCTCCAAAATACAAAGATCCAGGGTGTCCAACTGTGTCGTGTGACATTGAAATTTTCAAAATCGAACAAGCACTGTTAGACCTTGGAGCAAGTGTCAATTTGCTCCCATTCTCTGTTTACCAACAGTTGGATCTGGGGGAACTCAAACCCACAAGTGTCACACTTCAGTTGGCAAACAAGTCTATCAAAATTCCTAGGGATATTGTTGAAGATGTACTTGTTCAAGTGAACAACTTTGTATTCCCCGTTGACTTCATCATCTTAGATACTCAGCCAGCACAATATTCTGAGAATCCAATTCCTATTATTCTTGGTTGCCGTTTCCTAGCAACTTCAAATGCACTAATCAATTGCAGGAATGGGGTCATGAAATTAACCATTGGAAATATGACACTTAAGCTGAATATTTTAAATGTTGTCAAACACCCAAGAGAGGACAGAAAAGAAAGAGAAATAAATTCCATCAAGTCTATTGTCCAGGACCATCTCAACAACACATTCTATGAAAATTCCACTAAATTTTTTTTGCCAAAATCCATCACATCTGAAACCATGGATAATGATCCAAAGAATTGCCCAATTCATGCTATTAATACATGGACCTCCAAATTCGAGGAACTTTCACCAAGTGGCACAAAGCCACTCTCATCAAGTGACAAGTCACCAAAGCCTGAATTGAAATCTCTCCCATCTAACCTCAAATATGCATCCTAGGAAAGGATGAGTCATTCCCAATGGTAATTTCATCTAAGCTCACAGACTTGCAAGAGTCTAAATTGATTGAAGTTCTTAAAAATCATAAAAGCACCATTGGATGGACCATCCCTGACTTGAAAGGTATAAGCCCAATAATCTGCAATCATGCTATATACCTTGAAGAGGACTCAAAACCCTCTCGTTAAATGCAGTGACGACTGAACCCTCACATGAAGGAAGTAGTAAAGGTAGAGGTTTTAAAGCTCTTAGATGCCAAGATAATCTTCCCCATCTCCAATAGCAAATGGGTTAGTCCAATTCAAGTTGTGCCTAAAAAGTTTGGAGTCACAATGGTTAAAAATGATGCAAATGAACTGGTACCAACTAGAGTAGTCACAGGATGACGGATGTGTATCGATTACCAAAAACTCAATTTGGTAACCAAAAAAGACCATTTCCCTTTTCCCTTTCTTGACTAGGTTCTAGAAAAAATTACAGGCCATGAATTCTATTGTTTCCTGGATGGGTATTTCGGATACAATCAAATTGAAATAGCACTTAATGATAAGGAGAAAACCACATTCACATGCCCCTTTGGCACTTTTGCATTCAAAAGGATGTCATTCAAACTTTGTAACGCTCCTGTAACATTCCAAAGATGCATGTTGAGTCTGTTCAGTGACATGGTCGAGAAATTTTTGGAAGTCTTCATGGATGACTTCTCTGTGTATGGTGATTCATTTGATTTGCGTCTGGACAACCTAGAAAAAGTATTGGTAAAATGTCAAGAAGCCAATCTGGTGCTTAATTGGGAAAAATGTCATTTCATGGTAACACAAGGCATTGTCTTAGGTCACATTGTGTCGTCTGAGGGCATGAAAGTTGACAAGGCCAAAAAAGATCTGATTGGGAACTTATCGACTCCCAAGACTGTAAAAGATGTCCGATCATTTTTGGGACATGTAGGATTTTACAAGAGATTCATAAAAGATTTCAGCACCATAGCTAAACCTATGTGTCATCTCCTGAGTCAAGACGTAATCTTTGCCTGGAATGAATCGTGCCAAATAGCTTTTGATAAGCTTAAAGACATGTTAATTTTTGCCCCAATAATGCAACCCCCTGACTGGACTCTACCCTTTGAACTCATGTGTGATGCAAGTGATTATGTTGTAGGTGCTGTGTTAGGACAACGAAAAGATAAGAAACCATATGTGATTTACTATGCAAGCAAGACTTTGAATGAAGTTCAAATGAATTACTCTACCACTGAAAAAGAATTGCTTGATGTAGTTTTTGCTTTGGAGAAATTTCATTCTTATTTCGTTGGTTCTTCTGTTGTTGTATTTACTAACCATGCAGCACTTAAATTTTTACTTACAAAGAAGGATGCTAAGCCTAGACTCTTAAGATGGATACTCTTACTTCAAGAGTTTGACCTGGTCATTAAGGACAAAAAGGGTGTAGAGAATGTGGTGGCAGACCATCTGTCCAGGTTAACTTATGAATTTTACGAGGATGGATTGCCGATCAATGAGAAATTCCCCGATGAACAACTGTTCATAATTGATGAGACTCCATGGTACACTGATATTGCCAATTTCCTTGCTACTAGAACACTCCCTCCATTTTTTTCCCCCATGGACAAAAAGAAATTATTAAGAGAGGTTCTCAATTTCTTTTGGGAAGATCCGTACGTATTTAAGTACTGTAAGGATCAAATCATAAGACGTTGTATCCCCGCTCAGGAAAGCAGATAGGTAATAACCTTTTGTCATTCTGAAGCATGTGGTGGGCACTTCTCCTCAAGAAAAATTGCTGCAAAAATCTTGCAGTGTGGATTTTACTGACCCACACTTTTCAAAGATGTTCATGCCTTTTGTTTAAATTGCGATAAAATGCTAAAGGTTGGGAAGCATTTCAAAAAGAAACATGATGCCTTTAAATCTCATTCTGGTGATTGAAATATTTGACTGTTGGGGCATCGATTTTATGGTACCATTCCCCCCTTCCTTTGGCTATCTATACATTTTAGTAGCCATAGACTATGTATCCAAATGGGTTGAGGCAATTCCCTGCCAGAATAATGATCACCAAACAATGATAAAATTTTTGAAAGAAAACATTCTATCCCGGTTTGGAATTCCAAAATCAATCATAAGTGATAGGGGTGCTCATTTTTGCAATCATCCCTTCTGGAATCTGATGAAAAAATATTTCCATAAAATTGTAACCCCTTATCATCCACAAACTAGTGGACATGCTGAATTAGCTAATCGGGAGACGAATTAATTTTGGAAAAAATGGTAAATCCAGATCGCAAAGATTGGTCGTTAAGCCTAACTGATGCACTCTAGGCATATCGCACTGCTTTTAAAACAATTTTGGGCATGTCTTCTTATCGACTAGTTTATGGAAAGCCTTGTCACCTACCTGTGGAATTGGAACATAGGGCATACTGGGCTATTAAGGCAAAGAACTTTGACATGGATAAAGCTGGACTAGCAAGAAAACTTCAAATTAACAAAGTAGAGGAATTAAGAAATGAAGCATATGAAAATGCTAAGATTGCAAAATCTAGGATGAAAATTTTTCATGATAAGAACATAGTGCGAAAGTCTTTTGAACCTGATCAAAAAGTTCTACTTTTCAATTCAAGACTCCGCCTTTTTCGTGGAAAGTTGAAATCAAGATGGACTAGACCTTACATTGTCAAAAAAATGTTTGAACATGGGGCAATGGAAGTGGAGAACCCATCAAACAGTAATATCTTTACCGTCAATGGTCAGAGATTGAAACCCTTTGTGGAGGACTTTGTCAAAAATATGGAGACATTCTTTTAATAGATCCAGAACAGCGCTTCAAGAAAAGCGCCTATCGACACAAAAAAGGGCCGGGTCAGGAAGAACCCGGTCCAACCCGAACCACACCACCGCCTTTATAAGGCCCCACCCCATTTTCTCCCTTTCCACGCACCTTAGTCCCTTTCCCCTTTCTTTTCTTTTCTTTCTTCTTCTTCTTCTTTGCTGTTACGATACTCTGGACCCAACAACACCATGACCATACTACCGGAAGATCCCATCCTTTGTCTCATAATCTACGTGTGTTTACTTTATTTGTACATGGCTATTCTTCTTCTGTTTGCACTCAGAATCAAGGGTTATCACCCTAACCCAGATCTGCAATGAGATGGTTAATTTGTGTATTTTGCTTGTAAGTTTCGGCTAATGAACCAGATTTCTACCGTTCAAAGCTCACCTGATCGATAAATTTGAAACATTGGGGACAATGTTCAGTTTAGATTGGGGGGAGAGAACTACAGTTTATATGAGCCTGAGCCTGTTAGAAAATTTTTAAAATTTATGTTGTTGTTGTTGCTTCTATTGTTGTTGTTCTTGACCAGATTGTGTACCGTAGTTTTACCATGTTTTATATTTTGATGATTATGTTTGTGGGTCATCTTTGATCGTCTTTGTGACTGGCAGACGTTAAAGAACCAGATAGTGAAACCTCTGTGCGGCCAAAGCACCTATGCTAAACGCCGTCGTGCCAAAAGACTTGGTGCCTATAAACAGTGTGGTAGATACTTTCACGAGAAGAGATATAATCAGTGTTCTGAACCAATTTCTGGTCGCGCACTCGATCGATTAGACTGGATAGTAAATGGGCAGAATAAGGATTATCCTGACATGTCATCATATTCCGATACTTTACTTAACCGGTTCGTGAGATAAGAAATTGGGAGAGTTACTGGTTGTTCAAATGGCATAGAGACAGATGAAGACTCGGATTAGAGTAGTTGGGATGAAAGTCAAGGGTCCGAAATTTTGTAAAAAGTGTGAAAATATTTTTGGTTTGTACCAAATATTTTGAAATGAAAAACATGGGCCGAGTAAAAGAACATCCCGATATACCAACCAAAAGCGTGGGTAGGGATTTGTCCTAAGATGCCATGAAATTTGGTTCAAATTTTTGTGAATAAAATTCTGTAATTGTACATAGTGTAGTGTAGAAATGTTTTAGTTTTGGTTCAACGTTCAAACGCCAACTTACGTTCGAATGTTGACTACTTACAGTACTCTGCTTCTGCTGAACTCTCTAATGAAACCAAAAATACTGGGAGCTCAGCACGTTCAATTGCCAATAGACCGTTCGAATGTGACTCAACGTTCGGACGCCAATAGAACGTTTGAACGAAGAGAGCTTACAGTATTTTGGCCTCTGACAGAAGTAAAAAGTACTGGGAGCTCCTAACATTCGAACGAACATCCCCGTTCGAACGATATTTCAAAAATCCTTCTACAAATGTTCGAACGTTGGTGACGTTCGAACGTCGCGATTCAGAGTATAAAAGCCTGAACGTCTGATTCATTTCAAAATCCCTCTAAATCTTTGAAACCCTAGAGCTCATTTTTCACTCCTCAGACCTCAATCCACCCTTAGAACCCAAGAAAACTTAAATTCGACCCTTCCCAACTCATTTCCACCTCAAAAACTTCAATCCTACATAGAAATTTCCAATTTTTCAGCACCCTCTCAACCTCAAAGATGTTTGAACGCCATGCCTAGGGTGAAACTTTGTGGAAGACGAGATCCACCAGCAAGTCAGGAGCCAAACTTTGTTGAGGACGTCATAGTGGAGAGAGAGGGAAGGCAAAGAATAAAAAGATACGATCGTACCCAGTTCCCAATTGCCTTAAAGGCCGAAAGGTATGAAAACTTCTACCATAAGCATTCTGTTGTTTGCGAAAGGGACGTCGTACTTTCTAAATTTGCTGAATTGGGAATAGAGGAGGAAATAGAAAGGAGGGAATGGGTTTGGTGTTTAAGAAATGGTGGGGAAGTTGTTGTCGATTTGGTGAGGGAGTTCTACTCCAACGCCGAAATCATCAACGACGTGATCCGCACTTACGTGAGAGGTATCCACATTGACGTGGATGAGGCGTATATAAAAGAGATAAGAACAGAGTTGCCTCGGGTAGACAAACCCACATACCCTCCAAAGAAAGATGTACCAATGGATAGGGTAGAAAAAGAATTGACTAGGGTAGCCAACTTTTCTTGGACTAGGAGGAATTTTCTGAAACAAGGGGAGTTGACAGATAATTATAAAATGCTAAACCTGATTGTTGTCTCCAACTTCTCTCCTATAAAAAGATCAAATGAAATTTTGCCAGAAATGGCTCGCTTGCTCTATACAATTGGAAGGGGCCATAGTATTGATCTTCCCTCCCTTATTTTGAGTAAATTGAAAAAAGGATATGATGTGAAAGGAAGTGCACTTCCGTTTGGCACTTTGGTGATGGAGATGTATGTCAACAATGGCGTGAAGGTGAAACCTGATATGGAGGTGCAAACGCCAATGGGGCCACTCAATAAGGGATCTTTCAAGAGAAGCCGAGGGCATAGTGGTACCCCGGCTGCTATGCAAGAAGTGCCCCCTCCCCAAGGTGTTGATGAGGTGCAGGAAGAGTTAGATCAAGAGGAAGAGAGAGAGCTAGAGAGAGAGTACGTGCAAACTCAATAGCAGCCAGATCAAGCAGGCCCCAGTACTTCCACCCGACGATCTCTATGGGACATCTTACTTAGCATTGAAGCTAAGCAGGATGAGATCTTGAGACTTTTGAGGGGTGGTGCTAGTAGTGCGAGTGGAGATGGGGGAGAGGATTGATTATTTCTATTCTTTAGGGGGAGTAGTTGATTTTTGTTCTTGATTGTTTGTTGTGTGTTATTTAGTTTTTGGGAGATTTATGTACCGTTGTGAAAAGTTTCTTTTGATAATTCTTGTGGATGTTTTGTGAGTATTGTGGACACTTGATTATGATTGTGGATAGTCGAAGTAATGTTTTGAATGGATGAATTGCATCATTGACATTATTGTAAACATGTATCTTTTATGCAATGAATGATTCAGTTTATCACTTTTATTTGTTTAAAATGCATGTTTAAGGTTAGCACTCTAATTCTTGTTAATAACGAAACACATATGGATGTTAAGATTACTTGTGAAAATGACTAAACACATAATCGATTTGACAACTCAACTTAACACCCCCAACATAAAACCTTATTTTTTTGGAACATCGATGCTATCTTTATGCTTAAATTTTCAAATGTACATAAGTATTTGTTATTCTTAAAATACAAGGTGATCAGACTCGAAAACAGAATCATTATATAACTAACATTCCTTGAAACACCCAACATGACCAATGGAGATGACAAAGAAAACCATGCTAAGTCTTGAGCTTTACACTGCTTTTTGAGAGGATACCAACAATTACTCAAAGTAAGCCCTTTCACTTCTGATCCCTTTCAATAATCTCATTAAACTTGTTTTGATTGATGCAACTAAAGTGATCTATTTTTAATAACCCACAGGGAACTTTTGCATACATACATATGCACATACTTGAGAAAGGATCTTAGGCCATCTTTGGATCGACTTTGAGCCTTAGCTAATTCTTTTACAAAATTTTATCCCTAGTCAGCCATGATTGAGCCTCAAATAAATGAATTCTTTTTCACCCGTGTAATGACCAAAGCCACAAAAACACACATTTACCATACCCTGCTATTGAATTTCTTGCACCCTTTTGCAACTCAATATGGAAATAGAAAGACACGAAAAATAGTAAATGGTGGCTACTATTCAAAACAAGGAAAATCAGTGAAAGCAACCAAAAGAGAAAAGACACTGTGAGACAGGAAATTGCCAAGAAAGTGAAAAATGGGACAAACGAAAGAAAGAAATCCCATTCCCAGGAAAAATATCAAGAAAGTTAGAAAGAGGTATGCAACACTGCATAAAAAGATAGTCTTTGATCACCATTAACGTTATTTCATTAGTCATTGACCTCTGGCCCCATTACAACCTACAAAAAGCCCTAGGTGATCTCAAGTGTGATGCATGTGTATTATCTACTACAAGTGGGGTGTGTTAACTATAATCTCTTTATTTGCATCAATATTCGTTCATGAGATTATGCCAAGGTTAAAACTGGTTTCCTCAAAACTTCACTCTTATACTGATGATGCATGAGATTTTTCGACTAGCCATCTTCTGATCACATGCTACCTATGAGAGATACGTCACTATAACGGGAGGGATTTGTTTTGTTGAGACCATTCCTAAAGAGACTTTTGTAATCAAAGCTATCCCTGGAAGGTGGAAAAAGGGAATGATTCTTACATACCAACTCTTGTTTCCAGTATGACCATCCTACTACTTAGAAAATCTCAAATGCTAATGCGATAGGTGCTAATTTTTGCATAAATAGAGTACCAATGGAAGAGAAATGTAGGTAATAAGTCACGATTGAAGGTTGAGTGTCCCAACGACCATGATGCTAATTCATTTTTTTAGTCAGTAATCTTGCACACACATTTGTTCGACTGAAATTTGTGGGTAACTTCACTGAAAACCCTCACGAGGCAACACTCGTCCACTAGGGTAAACCTAGCGGATCAACGGCTTATTGCATAAGCTAAATGCAACCGGATGACCAACGAAAAAGGCATTAGGAATAGATTTACCTTTCATTATCATTGTATTACTAGAGACTATCAATATTTAGGTTGGGGGGTGTGATTCATGCGTAAAGTTAACAAATTTTACTATGTCTTTTTGGACTGATTGTGCTTTGATGGAGTTTAAGTAATGACATTTCAGGTCCTAAAGTGAACAAAGGCCCAAGAACAACAAAAATCACACTTGAATGTAACACCAGCACAAAAGGGAGCAAAAATGCAGAAGGTTGGAACAAAGCAAGGATGTTCGAATGTTAACCCACAATCGAACATCTTCTGAAACCCTAACAAGATTAGCTGCTAAGACATGGTGTGTTGCAATCAACAAAAAGAGAAGAACCAGAAACACTTCAGTACAACGTTCGAACGTCACTCCACGTTCAAACGTTGTCTTGAGTGACTAAGGAGTTGCTGAGTGTACAATCAATGATGTCAAGGCGTATGGAAGTGACTAAGTCAGAGACCAAGTTAGTGACCACAGGCCACTTGAGTGAAAGAGACTTGACATTCGAACGCCTTCAAAGCAAAGACAGACTTGATGTTCAAACGCCAGATAGCGTTCGAACGTCCCCCTGCAGACTGCCTGCAGAATAGTTGACACCCATGGGTGGCAAACACTATATACTCATCCTCACCTATCTCTTACCCCCTACCCTTCCTTGCCTATAAATACTCCCTTGTTGGGAGCTTAAAAGGCATTCTTCCTCTTGGAGAGAAAGGAGGGAGCAATCTTTATTCTTGTAAAGTAAGAGTGTTTAGTAATATAGTTCTTGAATATTTCATGTTTATGCTTTCATTTTCCATTTATATCAACCATGTTGGAGGCTTAGACTCCCCTTGTAGTTGAAGTCTTTCATTTACTTATGTTAAGTCTTTACATTCATGTTGTGACAACCATGATGGAGGCTTAGACTCCCCTTGTAGTTGTACTTGCTTTTACTTACAAAGTATCAAGAGAGGTAGTTCATCTTTTGGTTGTGGTGGAAACCCTCCAAAAGCAACTAGCTTTCTTCTACTTTTCTTGTTCATGTATTTCACTTCCATTGCTTNCTTTCTTCTACTTTTATTGTTCATGTATTTCACTTCCATTGCTTGAGCATCCTTCTTTCTTAGAAGAGTGAAACTCTTTCACTTTTCTAGAGCTTTACCAAAGCCGTGAAAGGTGAAAAGTGATTCACTTATTCTTTATTAAAGAAAAGCTCTTTGTTTAGTTTGCTTTACTTAGTAGCATCTCTACTTAGAGGGATGAGTAGCACTCACTTTTCAAGCTTTGCCAAGGCCATGAAAAGTGAGTAGTTCATCATTCACTCTTTAGTGANATTTAGTAGCTCCTCTACTTAGAGGGATGAGTAGCACTCACTTTTCTAGCTTTGCCAAGGGCATGAAAAGTGAGTAGTTCCTCATTCACTCTTTAGTGAGAGGTGATGAATATGTAAAGATTATTCAAAAGTTATGTTTGTGCAACTTCTTCATGCTTTAATACTTTATACTCCACCTGTTCATTGGATAATTGAATGCACCTAGTAAAGTTGAGGTACTTTGTATAACCAAGGGCTCAATCTATGATACGGATGACTCTTGCATAGAAAGATCTGTTGGTTCAATGCAAGCACCCCAGCTAGCTCTTCATGATAATCTTTTAATCCCCACTATCATTGCGCTTTATTCAAAGAATGGATCATTAATGCCATGGGTTGGATGCCTTGTAGAAACACTTGCTTGTTTGTAAACGGGTTAAGTCTTGACATAGACAATTCTTGTAAAGTTCTAGAAAGGCATCGGAATCATGTGCTTAATTCTCACAGTGCATCTTTATCTTTCAATTAACTTGTTGTTGACACGGGTGTTAATTAAGTTATAAAGCACAAACATGACAAAATGGATACTCTATTACATGACCTGATCCTCGAGCTAAAGAGTGGTTATTCCATTTTGAGAATCTTATATTTTGTTTAGAAAACTCTTGAAAAGAATCTTCTATTCTAATCAAGAAAATCCCACCACTCTAAACACGCGAAATTTCCAAAAGTTATTTGGTCTCTATTACTGCTTATTTCAAAACACCAATCATAGCTCCCTATGGATTCGACTCCAGACTTCACCGGATTATTACTACAGCTTGACTCCCTGCACTTGGGTGTACACATTTTGGATCAAGTCAGTTACCCCACAACGAGAGATTGAGTTCAAGATTGATCTCTATCTGGGAATCGAACCCATATCCATTGCTCCTTATCGGATGGCACCTTTGGAGTTGAAGGAGCTAAGAAAGCAATTAGACCATCTCTTGACCATTGGGTGTATCCGTCTAAGTACTTCACCTTGGGGAGCCCCGATCCTCTTCGTGAAGAAGCATGGCGAAACACTTCGATTATACACGGATTACCGACGGTTGAATCGAGTAATAGTGAAGAACAAATATCCTTTGCCAAGGATTAATGATTTGTTCGACCAGTTGAGGGGTTCTAAGTATTACTCTAAGATTGATCTTCGCACTAGGTATCATCAACTGCGAATCAAGGAGGAGGATATTCCTAAGACAGCTTTTCGTACCCGGTATGGTCATTTCGAATATACGGTGATGCCATTCAGGCTGACTAATGCACCAGTAGCCTTCATGGATTTGATGCACAGGGTATTTCGGCCATACCTTGATTAATTTGTCATTGTATTTATTGATGACATATTGATTTATTTACAGACCCAAGAGGAACATGCACGCCATCTTTCGATTGTGCTACAGACACTGAGAGAGCATAAGTTGTATGCGAAGATGATTAAATGCGAGTTTTGAATGAAGGAGGTGAAATTACTTGGCCATGTTGTGTCCGAGCAAGGAGTAGTTGTTGACCCCGCAAAGATTGAAGTCGTGATGAAATGGGAACCACCTTAGAATGTAACCAAAGTACGTAGCTTCTTGGATTTAGCAGGCTACTATCGGAGGTTTGTGGAAGGGTTCTCCTAGCTAGCGATGCCAATGACTCACCTTTCAAAGAAGGGAGAAAAGTTCTTGTGGACTCAAGCGTGTGAACTACCCTTTCGCACCTTGAAGGAGAGGTTAACGATAGCTCCTGTTCTCATTATTCCATGCAGTGGGGAAGGATACGATGTATACACCGATGCTTCGTTACAAGGCTTGGGATGTGTGCTAATGCAAGGAGGTAAGGTGGTTGCTTATGGCTCGAGGTAACTCAAAATTCATGAGCAGAACTATCCCACTCATGACTTGGAGCTTGCCGCTGTGGTTTTTGCTCTTAAGTTGTGGAGGTGTTATTTATATGGGAAAAAGTTTCAAGTGTTTTCTGATCATAAGAGCCTCAAGTATGTGTTCACACAGAAAGACTTGAATCTTCGGCAAAGAAGGTGGGTTGAGTATCTAGAAGATTATGATTTCACACTCAACTACCATTCGGGGAAGGTCAATCTAGTCGCCGATGCACTTAGCCGAAAGTCTTGGGGGGAACTCAATGTTCTTGCAAGTAAATGGAAGATGAGGGATGCCCTTGGAGACTATGATCTATGGGTTAGAGAAGATAGATCTCGGTCATACCTATTCAACCTTGTGGCCCAACCTACCCTTCAACGTAGGGTTGTGGAATTGCAATGCTTAGATCCTGACTTAGCGTCGATTCGAGCTAAATTGGAGAATGGAGAAACAATGGAGGGTTGATCTTTGAGAAATGGAGAACTGAGATATGGGGAGAAGCTATGTGATCCCGATGATTCATCCCTAAAGGAGGAGATACTTGGAGAGTGTCATCACTCTAAGTTTGCTATCCACCCCGGTAGCACAAAAATGTATAGGGACATGAAGTGCCAATATTGGTGGAAGGGAATGAAGAAGGATGTGGCAAGATTCATAGCACGATGTGCGGTGTGCCAGCAAGTGAAGATCGAACATCAAAAGCCACGAGGATTACTATAGTCTTTGTCTATCCCAGAGTGGAAGTGGGATCACATCACCGTGGATTTTGTGTCAGGTTTACCACGAACTTCGCGAGGGCATAATGCAGTATGGGTCATTGTGGACAGACTCACCAAATCCTCTCATTTCTTGAGTATGAAGACCACCGACATGTTAGAGACCCTGAGCAAGCTTTATATTCGCGAGATAGTGAGATTGCACGGAGTTCCACTATCCATTGTGTTGGATCGCGATTCTCGTTTCGTGGCACAATTTTGGCAAAGTCTACAACGAGCTATGGGAACATAGTTATGCTTTAGCACCGCCTTTCATCCGCAAACGGATGGCCAATCCGAGAGGGTGGTACAAATTTTGGAGGACATGCTACGAGCTTGCGTGTTGGACTTTAAAGGGAGTTGCAGTGATCATTTGTCATTGGTGGAATCTACATACAACAACAGCTATCAGGCAAGTATTGAGATGACACCGTATGAGGCGTTGTATGGAAGACCATGTAGGTCCCCAACTTGTTGGTTGGAAGTTGGGGAGAGCAGTTTGTTTGGGCCAGAGACTGTTCGGGAGACTATGGAGAAGATCAAACTCATCCAGGAGAGACTACGCACGACGCAAAGTAGATAGAAGAGCTATGTGGATTGAAGACGAAGACCGTTGGAATTCCAAGAGGGAGACTATGTGTTCCTCAAGGTATCGCCCAAGAAGAGGGTGTTTAGATTCGGCAAGAAGGGGAAATTAGCACCAAGATACATCGAACCCTTTGAAGTGATCAAGGTGATAGGCAAAGTGGCGTATCAACTTCAACTAACAGCTCTGTTATCGGGAATACATGACGTGTTCCATGTGTCAATGTTGAGGAAATGTCAATCGGATACAACACATGTCGTGAATTTGGAGGATATTGAAGTTCAAGATGGAGCAACATATGAAGAACAACCGGTGAAGATTCTCGACATCAAGGAGAAGGTGCTATGCAACAAAGTCATTCAATTGATGCAGGTCTTGTGGCAACATCACGGAATGGAGGAAGCTACTTGGGAACCCGAGCTAGAGATGCGAGAGAAGTATCCATATTTATTTGCTACTTGACGTAAGTTTCGAGGATGAAACTTTCTTTAAAGGGGGTGGATTGTAAACCCCACCCTTTTATCTTTATATATGTATGTAGGTTTATGTAGCAAGTTATTATTTCTTTTGAAAACGTTAATATGGAAATTCGAGGAAATAGTAGTTAAAACTTAGTTTAACTTGCAAATATATGCAATCGTTGTAATAAAACTTGTACCGACTAGGTTTGATGTTTTTGCATGTTGAATAAGCTTGGGTTGGATTTGGAAGGATTTGAAATGGGTTTGAAATGAAAAATAGAGGAAATAGGCAAATTTGGACAGGACATACCAGTAGTACGCTATCTAGTGGATCCGAACTACCAGTAGTCTACAAGTAGTAAATGTCCAACAGATCCGAACTACCGGAAATCAACAAGTAGTAAGTGGCTAGTGGATCCGAACTACCGGTACTCAACAGGTAGTAAAGGTCCAGTAGATCCGAACTACCGGTAGCTCAACAGGTAGTACGCTGTCCCGTAGATCCGAACTATCGGTAGACCGTTAAAAATTTGAGATTTTTATGTTTTAAAACCCATTTTCATTCTATTTACTCCCATTCTTTCACATCACTCTCACCCCACACCTCTTAGAACCCTAATAGAAAGACTTAGAGAGGAAGAAAAAAGGGGAAAACAAGAGTTCTAAAAGTGATTAAAGATCAAATCTTCTTGTCTTTCACACCAAAACCAAGGAGAAAGATAGGGGGTTTTTCTTCCATTCTTGTCCATTGATGCTAGGGCTAATATAGATGTATTCTTTGACTCTAAATCTTATATATTTGCTATGAAATCATCTTTTCTTGGTCTTCTTGCAATTATTATCATGGTTTACACAAGTTAGGGTTGAATACCCATGAAATCTCTTTTCTTGCTCTAAAACCCTAGTTTTTGGAGAGTGATAGATTTTCTTCTTAAATACTTCCTTTATGATTGATTTCAAAACTATAGTGCTTTGTGTTGAGTAATAAAATGATGTTGTTGTGATCTATTGTATTTTTCTCAATTGATTTTGAAATTGTCACATGATAAATTGGGGATTTTTGAAATATGCTTGTAAATTGAAATTTTGAGTTTGATATTGTATCTCTCATGAGTGTGGGAGGATCATGGGTGACCTTTGACGAGATATTGTAGAGTGGGTAGACGTTATTCACACTCCATGTGGGTTTGAACTTTTCCTTCCACTCATAGTGGGGTTAGTGCTTTAGTAAGACTAAACCGCTATTGTTTACGGGTATCGAGGCAGAGGGTTAGTATACTAATGCCTGGGTTGGATATGTCACTGTCATTGTTATGCTATACGCCCTTCCTAAAGGTTGGATATCTTTGAGAAGATTTGGGTGTGTGTGTGTGGGCTAGATGTTACTTAGTGCGTTGACTCATGTGGATGTCTTACATCATGTTTGAGATACATGTATATATTGTTGTGAAATGTTCAAGTTATGAGTTATTGTTCATTGTACCAAAAATAGTTTCTACAAGAATTTTGGGAAGTATGGGATTCAGCAAGAACTTGAGAGAAACGGTTTATGGTTGAATGGATTATTAGTTGTATATTGGTTTCACTTATGCATTAAATTACTGTTGTTGCTTAAACTTGAGATCTATTTCAAATGTCCTTATTTTCTTCAAAAATTCATATATGCTATTTGTGAAAGGTGACCGACCATTTTTATATGCTTTTCTAAACCTTGTTTGAGTTTGGAAGGAATGTTGCTACAGAGCTTAGTGGTCACCCCCCTACAAACTATATTTTTCAAATTATGTATTGGAGGAGGAATTGGGAATTGAGGAACCGACACACTAGGAGACTCCCGTAGATGGGCAGACTGTTCGCGAGGTGGACGCTTAGAACAACATTACCTCTTATTCTAGAATAGAAAATTCATTTTTGAAATATTGTGAAGTCTAGACTAACCTTTTGTTATTCCGCTACAAGTTCAAATGTGATTCTTTTGGGATGTAATTATCATAGTCGATCACATTCTTTTGGGATGTAATGGTCATAGTTGGCTTATTATTTTGGGATAATATTGTAAATGATATATTTGATGAATGAAATGTTCTTTAATGATGAATTTACTTAGTTGCTCTCATGTTTTGAATGGTTTTTAGTTTGTAATGCCGTCCAGGATGGGTTTTGGGGCGTTACAGGTATCAATGTATCAATGATGTTCAGAGGGTGCTATTTGTTGTAAAGTGCAAGGAGCTGAATGGGTCAGGCACCTAAACTGTGGCCTGATTGTTCTGATCTAACTTCAGTCTGGGCTGGTACTGATTTGTTGAGCTTGGAGATGGTATTTCAAAGCATGGAGTTGGACTGCTGGAGCTGGACTACTGGAGCTGTTCAAGTTTAAAAGACATTAAATGTAATTAGAGATGGTTTAAATCCTCTTGAAGGATTAAAGCCATTTTTTCAATTTTTAGAACTACTTGTTCTTTGATTCTTGTAATTCATTCTTTTTTGAAATAAAAATTTACTTTTTTTTTTTAAAAAAAGATGTGAAATGTATTTTGAATGGAAAAGATGTGAAATGTATTAATTGTGTTAGTTTTTTATTGAACACCGGTATTATTGGTGTTCATGTGAAAATTTTTAATGGAATATCATTTTTTATGAATTATTTTTTTAAAAAATGAACTTTTTTGCAACGAAATTAAAATCATCACCAAAATTGTAGGAACAATCTTTTTCGCGACGATTTTTATACATCACAAATATATTTATTCAATTATGTTTTACATTTTTATTTATGTAAAAAAGTATTAGCAAGGTTTTTTTACGTCGCGAAAAATTAATTAAATTATTATTTTTCAAATTTTTTATTTATGTAAAAAATTATTCGCGACTCTTTTTTTTACGTCAGGAAAAAATAATTAAATTATTATTTTTTACATTTTTAATTTATGAAAATATTATTCGCGACGACTTTTTTTCGTCGCGAAAAATTAATTAAATTATATTTTTTACATTTTTATTTATATAAAATATTATTCGCGACGATTTTTTTATGTCGCGAAAAATTAATTAAATTATTATTTTTTATTTTTTTACGTTGGTGGAATAGATTTTAGCTACGTTTTTTCAAATTTTCACGACACTTTTTTTTTTCGTCGCAAATTTTTTTTTTACGATGAAAATAAATTTGCGTTGCAAAATACTTTATGTGACGAGGCTATTGCGACAAACACGCGACAAAAAAAAATGTCGCAAAAAATTAATTTGCGACAATTTTTTTTTACTTTAGTGACGAAAAAAATTGTCGCAAAAAACGATTTTTGTTGTAGTGCCACCAAAACCTCCAAACCCAGCCAGACCCACCACCAACACCACCGTTGTGAACTCTTATCGCAATACCAAGAGAGAGATAGGAGAGACAAAAATTAGAACCCATTAAAACCACCTCTACCCCACTATCACTGAAACAACCACCTGGACAAAACCCATCATCAACCACCTCCATACATGAACCTTCTCAGCCACAACATCGCAGAGGTTAGGGTTTCAAAATCATCCACAAATTTGCGATGAAGTTTGCATACAGAGAGAGACATGGTGGTGTGTCTTTCCTTGTTCCCACACTACCTCTTCCTCATTGCCTTTTCCACACTAAAAACCACTAGCACCCACCACCGTTGCTCATCGCAAACCCGACCATAGAGAGAGGGAGAAGGAGAGGGAAAGTGAGAGGGAGAAGGAGAGAGAGATAAATTTATACAAAAACACCAATCACAAAGAGAGGGAGAGAGAGATGAAGATTGTAAACCCTAGGTAAAAAGATCCGTTCATGCACCAAGTAGAAATCAACTCCTATAGGTAGTGGTAGTGTTAATGGATTTGTCTCTGTCTCCAATGGGATGTCGACCAATGGAGGAGTTGATTAAATTCCCCGTGGTGGTGGGTGCTGGAGAAAATAGGCGAAAGAGTGTGGTTAGTGGGGTGTTGTGGTTGCACCGCTGGTTGTTGNTTTGTCTCTGTCTCCAATGGGATGTCGACCAATGGAGGAGTTGATTAAATTCCCCGCGGTGGTGGGTGCTGGAGAAAATAGGCGAAAGAGTGTGGTTAGTGGGGTGTTGTGGGTTGCACCGCTGGTTGTTGGNAAATTCCCCGTGGTGGTGGGTGCTGGAGAAAATAGGCGAAAGAGTGTGGTTAGTGGGGTGTTGTGGTTGCACCGCTGGTTGTTGGGGCTCTAATTCATCTTGAGAATGAGTTAGATCACCGATTGTTAGGGCTTTGATGCGTCGTAAGAGTGATAGAGCGCTTTCAGCGAAGGAAGGGTCTTAGGACTTGGGTGAGGGTAAAATGCGGCGTTCAATTTATGGGGTTTTAGTGTAATTTTTGAAACGTGAGGGGATCTATAATATAAAACAGGGCGGCTTCAATAAGCTCATCCTACGGTTTCAAATTCATTCATCCAACGGTCATGAAATTATTATTTTTCCTTTAATATTCCCCTCCCCAACCAGTCAACGATTACGACTAATTTTGGACATATTCTATAATCTCAAATTCATTCATTCAAAGGTCAATAAATTACTATTTTTTCTTTAATATTTTTTCACCAATCGGTCAACGATTATGACNCCAACGGTCATGAAATTATTATTTTTCCTTTAATATTCCCCTCCCCAACCAGTCAAACGATTACGACTAATTTTGGACATATTCTACAATCTCAAATTCATTCATTCAAAGGTCAATAAATTACTATTTTTTCTTTAATATTTTTTCACCAATCGGTCAACGATTATGACTGATCTTATAACACAGGACTTTCATTAACATTATAATTAAATGAGTTAAATTTGCCATTAATATCATGTGTAGTGTAACAATTTGAATTTTTATAAGACATAATAATAACATTTTGATTAAAAAAATTCATCAATTTAACAAATAAAAAAAAGCAAGGGCGCTACTTAAAACATTTATATTGAATATAATTAAATTTTATTTTATTTATTTAATTAATTATCTCAAACTAACATGTCTTATATATATATTGAATCAAAAGTTCAAGACTAATTTTTTTTATCTCTTAAGAAAATTCAAAGCTAATATATTCTTATAAATTAATAATTTTGTAATAACGTGTACTAATTAAAAAAATAATATTTTATAAATGATATTTGTAGAACTTTTTTTGATAGAACATATTTTGGTGATATGCTTTTTGATAAATTAGATTTTTTAATTTATATTAGATTTGACTCAATTTTGATAATATGTATATAAATTAATGTTCAATTTTGATTAAATGTATATAAATTAATGTTTTTTTAAGTCAATTCTATTATATTTTATGGATTTATCTATAATATAAAATAGGAAAGATTTTAATAAGTTCATCCGATGGTCTCAAATAAACTTATCCAACGACCACCAACATCTCTCTGAACACCATTCAGATTGAATTTTACCTTCCTTTTCTCACTCTTCACTCTCTCTCTATCTCTCTGGCAATGACGGATAGAAGAGGGGTCTAGGAGCACCTTGATATATATATTTTTAGTTATATATGTTTTTTATATATATTTTTGGATATTCATAAATTGGGTTCGCTGTAATGATTTATGAAAAAGAAAATTAATTTGATCAAACAAGTTGGGTACTAGAACAAAAAAAAAAGTCCATACAAAATTTGTTAAAATTAGCAAACATTGATTGATTCCTTAGAGTATTTGTATGATTTGTTGGAGCTTCATTTTATTCAAAAATTATGAAATACATAGCCAAAAATAAGTAAAATATAGAATTTGTAAAAAAATTAAATATTATAGAATATTACTTTTATTTGTGTCAAATCTATAATATTAAATAGGGCAAACTTTAATATGTTCATTCGAATATTTCAAATAAACTCATCTAACGGTCTTTAACATCCCTCTCAAAATTATTCGCATTGAATTTCTATCCTCCCAAATCTATTACTTTTCACTTACGTTGCACCGTGCCTCCAGACACGGATTACCCCTAGTATTCATATAATAAAACCAAATGTCAAAGTGTAATTTACCCTTTGAAGCAGGGGTATTTATGAGATTTAACGACGTTATGCCGTGTATTCATATTTGCAAATTGGGAGAATTATGGCTTACGGGGTATTGCAAATTGTCCAAACATCCAGGTTTCTTGGGTTCTCGTGTTCTTGAGTTTAGGGCTTTTGTTGCTCCTCTCTTCTATAGTTCCTCAAAATTACGCAACCACAGTCACGTCTGTCTGTATATCAATGCAACCGCCAAATTCTCTCCCAATTGGACTAGGATCCATCTAATATTCTCTTCCAATAGACGTCTCTCTTAGTGTGAAAATAAATTGGGGGGGTTTTGGGCATTAATTATGATTATCTTGTCTCTTCTCTTTGGATTCTCATCATCACTGGTTATCAAGCTCCGAAACATTCGTGTCTTTGGCCCTGGTTTGAATCCTTTTGCACCCTACAACATCGCCAATCACTCTTCCGGCTAATCTTTGCATACCCCTTTTGTGTTCCTCTTTCAATCATGTGAAACAGCTCTGAATTTGAAGTCTTTTGGTCTTATCTGTGAAACTTTTTTCTTGGTTTTTGTGGAATAACACAGGTAAAATCTTCCTTGCTGAGAAAATTCTTTGGTGGTTTTTTTTGGCATTAATGTAAGAGAACCCTGAATTTGAAGTGTTTTTAAGTCTTACCGGCAAGTGTATGTAGTGGGTTTCTGTTGGAATTTCTAGGTAAGATCAATTTTGCAGTGAACTGTAGTGGGTTCCTCAGATTCCTCTTAATCATGTAAATCAGCACGCGGCTTGCTGTGAAATTCTTGAGTTTTGTGGGCTGATTAGTTTTACCTCTAAATAATGTGAAAAGAGGCTCCAAGGCACATTTTTTTTCTGGGTTCTCGTTGTACCTCGGAGATAAGATCAACCTTTCTGTTAAAATTTAGGGTTTTAGTGGCAGTATTTCTGTTGAAGCTTTTGATTATTGGTGTTGATGTAAAAGGAAGTAAAATGCCTCTAGACCAGTTAGGTTCGAATAGACGAAGCATATGTAGGTCTAGGTCTGCAGCTGATAGGGATGACAGAGGTTGGACCCCGCTTCACATTGGTGCCCGAAAAGGCGATATCAAGGAGGTAAATATTCTACGTTTCTTGCATTTCATAAAAACTTTGTCATTGGCGGCAAATCACTTTGTGTTCTATTGGTTTTTAACATTTAAAATCTTTAATTATCTTTATAAAGCATTTTATTTTTTACTTGGTCTGATATGTGCACATTANCGGATAGAAGAGGGGTCTAGGAGCACCTTGATATATATATTTTTAGTTATATATGTTTTTTATATATATTTTTGGATATTCATAAATTGGGTTCGCTGTAATGATTTATGAAAAAGAAAATTAATTTGATCAAACAAGTTGGGTACTAGAACAAAAAAAAAAGTCCATACAAAATTTGTTAAAATTAGCAAACATTGATTGATTCCTTAGAGTATTTGTATGATTTGTTGGAGCTTCATTTTATTCAAAAATTATGAAATACATAGCCAAAAATAAGTAAAATATAGAATTTGTAAAAAAATTAAATATTATAGAATATTACTTTTATTTGTGTCAAATCTATAATATTAAATAGGGCAAACTTTAATATGTTCATTCGAATATTTCAAATAAACTCATCTAACGGTCTTTAACATCCCTCTCAAAATTATTCGCATTGAATTTCTATCCTCCCAAATCTATTACTTTTCACTTACGTTGCACCGTGCCTCCAGACACGGATTACCCCTAGTATTCATATAATAAAACCAAATGTCAAAGTGTAATTTACCCTTTGAATAAAGACCATAATTCAGGGGTATTTATGAGATTTAACGACGTTATGCCGTGTATTCATATTTGCAAATTGGGAGAATTATGGTTTACGGGGTATTGCAAATTGTCCAAACATCCAGGTTTCTTGGGTTCTCGTGTTCTTGAGTTTAGGGCTTTTGTTGCTCCTCTCTTCTATAGTTCCTCAAAATTACGCAACCACAGTCACGTCTGTCTGTATATCAATGCAACCGCCAAATTCTCTCCCAATTGGACTAGGATCCATCTAATATTCTCTTCCAATAGACGTCTCTCTTAGTGTGAAAATAAATTGGGGGGGTTTTGGGCATTAATTATGATTATCTTGTCTCTTCTCTTTGGATTCTCATCATCACTGGTTATCAAGCTCCGAAACATTCGTGTCTTTGGCCCTGGTTTGAATCCTTTTGCACCCTACAACATCGCCAATCACTCTTCCGGCTAATCTTTGCATACCCCTTTTGTGTTCCTCTTTCAATCATGTGAAACAGCTCTGAATTTGAAGTCTTTTGGTCTTATCTGTGAAACTTTTTTCTTGGTTTTTGTGGAATAACACAGGTAAAATCTTCCTTGCTGAGAAAATTCTTTGGTGGTTTTTTTTGGCATTAATGTAAGAGAACCCTGAATTTGAAGTGTTTTTAAGTCTTACCGGCAAGTGTATGTAGTGGGTTTCTGTTGGAATTTCTAGGTAAGATCAATTTTGCAGTGAACTGTAGTGGGTTCCTCAGATTCCTCTTAATCATGTAAATCAGCACGCGGCTTGCTGTGAAATTCTTGAGTTTTGTGGGCTGATTAGTTTTACCTCTAAATAATGTGAAAAGAGGCTCCAAGGCACATTTTTTTTCTGGGTTCTCGTTGTACCTCGGAGATAAGATCAACCTTTCTGTTAAAATTTAGGGTTTTAGTGGCAGTATTTCTGTTGAAGCTTTTGATTATTGGTGTTGATGTAAAAGGAAGTAAAATGCCTCTAGACCAGTTAGGTTCGAATAGACGAAGCATATGTAGGTCTAGGTCTGCAGCTGATAGGGATGACAGAGGTTGGACCCCGCTTCACATTGGTGCCCGAAAAGGCGATATCAAGGAGGTAAATATTCTACGTTTCTTGCATTTCATAAAAACTTTGTCATTGGCGGCAAATCACTTTGTGTTCTATTGGTTTTTAACATTTAAAATCTTTAATTATCTTTATAAAGCATTTTATTTTTTACTTGGTCTGATATGTGCACATTATTTGTCTTCAAAATCTGGAAGTGCTTAATCAGGGAAAATCATGATAAGGCTGACTAATAAAGATATTATTTGAAGCATTTTATTATCCGTTGCTTTCATATTATATGTCATATTGTTTGTTATGATCTCAGTTTTGGATATAGGTAATGTGATTTTGTGGTTTAGCAAGCTGAGTTTGAATGCTATAATGGATCTATGAATGTCTCAAAAATATTGGTTTTCCACTATAATTGGATTGGAAACATAACTAATGTAAGGAAAACTTGGTTAATCCATTTTAAAGACTATTAGAAAGCTTACAAGAAATTCAGAACTAAGCCAGGGAATGAAGCAAAGAAATCCATACCTAGTGATAATTTCTAGTGGTGGGATTTCCCTTTTACTTGCCTTTGGTTTTTAATTATATCTCAATTGTATTTTTGTATCTTACCAAATTTAGTCTAAGAAGTACTTGCCTAGAAAATTCTTCCTAGTTGAACATATATGTGGTTATTTTTCTTTTGATTGATCAAAAAAATGGTGATGTTATTTGTGAGGGGTGAAACTGTGTTACTTTTTTGTTTATGTTTACCACCAAAAGTGTTCCGTTTACCACCAAAAGTGGACAGATCTAACTAACGTCTAGTATGGCAATAAAGGATAACGTATGTTTATAATTTTTGTAGACCAGAGAGATGATAAAAAATATGCCTAACCTTCTTTTGGGTAGGAAGTTAAAACATTGATTGAAGACAAGAAAAGAAAGAAAAGAGAAGAGAAGAGAAGAGAAGAGAAAGAAGTTAAACATATTGTAAAGGCTAATCCAATCTGGAAATACAAATTAACCTAGAATAAACAATATAGGCCCTTGTATAGTTAGACAACAAAATAAAGTAAATTTCTAAACTACCCATAATACAAATACTCTAACACCCTCCTCAAACTCATGATGTAATAGCTTCAAACATCAAAAATTTGTTAAGAAAGAAACGGAAGCGCACGATGGTGTGAGATTTTGTAAAAAATTTGCCTACTGTATAGTAGGAGGGAGGGAGGGAGGACATATCGTGCCCAACTGAAGATGGTGGTGCACAAAGTGACAATCGATCTCAATACGNAACGGAAGCGCACGATGGTGTGAGATTTTGTAAAAAATTTGCCTACTGTATAGTAGAAGGGAGGGAGGGAGGACATATCGTGCCCAACTGAAGATGGTGGTGCACAAAGTGACAATCGATCTCAATATGTTTTGTGCGCACATGAAACATCGAGTTGTGGATAATTTAAATAGCACTAGTGTTATCATAATACATAGGACGAGTAGTAAACAAGGAAATGCCAAGATCAACAAGTAGTCAACGTGACTAAACTATCTTTGCTTTGGTGGAGGTCATAGCATGATATTCAACTTTAACAGAGGATCGAACCACAACAGTTTGTTTCTTATTTTTCTATGAAAGAAGAGAATCACCAAGAAAGAGACAGAAACTAGTAGTGGACTTGCGATCTATAAGAGTCACTAGTCCAGTCCGCATCAGAGTAAGGTCGGAGTTCTAGAGATGATGAGAAAGAAAATAATACACTCTGATACAACGTACCCTGCAGATATCCAAGAATCCGAAGAACGACGGACCACTGAAGTGTGGTACGAGTAGCAACAAATTGACTAATCACATGAATTGCATAAGCGATATTTGGACGAAAAACAGTAAGATATACCTGACTCCCAACAATAATACGATATATGGTAGGATCAAGTAGAGAGAACCATCAGAGGAAGTATAACGAACGTTGTCTCTAAGGGTGGGCTATGGGGAGAGAGCTATGATTTCGTTCTCTTATTCCCACTAGGATAGACTAGTTAATCAATCATCGAGTTGGAGATATCAATACAAAATTTATTACTGGAGAGGTACTAAGTTGGACTAATTTGGAAACATTGGGCAATTTACTTTATACCTACTATTTTGTCTAGTTTTTGGTTCCTAGTTTTATTGTGTCAAGCGTTCGATTGTTTGATAAACGAGCTTGTTGAATAGTAATCGGGGCATACTTTGATTGTGAAAAAAGATAACCTTTGGGAGATGAAGTAACCTCAATCCCTAAAAAATATCGAAGTGGACATCTTTCATCTCAAAATAATTCTGTAATTGAGTTTTCAGTAGCCGAATTTTAGTATTGTCATCACTTGTAATAATCATGTCATTCGCATAAAGTAATTTGAAGAATGAAATAGGAAGAAGTGGATCGGAGGAAGAAGCAGAATCATGATCACTAGCATAGAAGCCTAAGTAACATATGACTGAAGACAATTTTGCAAACTATGCCCTTGGGGCTTGTTTAAGGCTGTAGAAAGCCTTGTGAAGTTTGCACACATGACTACGACTATGAAGGAACCTAGGAGGAGGAGTCATAAAGACCTTTTCAGATAAATTACCATAAAGAAAAGTATTTTTCACATCTATGTAAGAGAAGCTCAATTGACAAATATCTGCCATAGTAATTACTGTGTCGATCATGGTCATCTTAGCAACTTGAGCAAAAGTCTCATCGTAGTCATACCCATGCTTTTGAGCAAATTCCTTGGTCACTAATCAAGTCTTATACCTTTCCACAGAATCATCAGATTGAGTTTTGATTTTGTAAATCCATTTACAACCAATTGTGCGTTTACCAGGAAGTAAAGACACCAACTCCTAAGGTCGAGTCGTATGTAAATCAGAAAGCTCCTCATTCATAGCTTGTTGCTAAAGAGGATTAAGTATAGTTTCCTTAGAAGAAGTTTGTTCAGACAGAGTGTCTAGAAGTTAGGAAAGAACAAAAATCAGAAGAATAACAAGAGTTGAAAAAATCAAACTTATTAGGACATTTCTAAGTGCACTGAGGGTAGCGAGGAGTGTGATACACAGTGTCAGAATTTGATTAGGGGACATAAATGTGAATGAAGGCACAACATTTGTGGAGGAGACAGTACGAGTCTTGCGATAAAGGAGATAGTAAGAGTTTTGCGAATATAAGTATGCACAATTAGGGACTGGTAATAGACATATTAGGCAAAGAAGAAGAAGAGGGGGCAAATCAGACACAATTATATCACCAACATATGTATAAGGGGAAACATCAGATGGAAAAGGATCAAGATATATGAGATTAGACTTATGCATAGACGAAGAACCAGATGGAATAGAGGAAAAATGAATATGCTCCATAAAGACAACATGGCGTCAAATGTAAAGTTTTTGTGTATTAGGATCATAACAACGATATTCCTTTTGTCTCTCATCGTATCAAAGAAAAAAAAAACATAAGGCTGAGCGAGCAGAGATTTTGGGATTAGCAACAGGTAGCCAAACAAAACATGTATATTCAAACACACGGAAAGAGAAATAATCAGGTGATTTACCATATAATTTTTCAAATGGTGAGACACTAGAATTGGAGATTGTGGGAATGCAATTAATTAGATGAACTATTAAAAGGATTGTTTCATCCCAAAAAGAGCTAGCAACACTGGCTGACAAATCTCTCTCTTCTATAAACCTCATACTTCACTACTACATCTTTATCGGAGGCCATCAAAGCTCTAGGTTTACCTTCATACAACAAAAAGGACTCCAGAGTCCAGACACATCGGATCCTTTCTTTCCCCCTCTTATTCCTCTTAGTTAGGATTTGATAGAAGAGATGCTTCGTTGCCAAACAAAGGAGAGTGATAACCCTGAGCCCTTATGTGAAAAAAGGCTCGTAACTTCTTCAAGCAATAGAGATTCGGGTTGATGAGTGTATCCCACTTTATTACCTGATACAGATCAAGATCCTTTAAGCATCTCATTTCAAAGAAGGCCCAACTAAGGCCTATTTAACATCACTAGTTTGGCCTTTAAAATAGACAGGCCCAATAGGTCTGATATCTTGTTGACCCAAGCTCAATTCTTGAATTCCATTTATATTTTTGCCAATAGAGACATTAGTTCCGTCATTATCTTCATAAACCTCTCAATTTTCACTAATAGGGCCGTTTTTAATTTTTGAATTTTGCCCCAAAAATTCAAGATTAGACTTAATGTTGCAGCATTAGTGGCTACACAATCACTATAGTCACTTAGCCCAACCCTTTTTTCCTCCTACCTTCGTTCCCTCATTGCCACGTGGCCTCTTAACACCCTCATCGTCGTCTCCAACCTTAGGAGGGTGTGCCGAATGTGCATAATTTAAACATCATACAGTGTAGCTATGCGAGTTCTTGTTACAGTTCATCCAAATATTCAAGAGCAAACTTTAGGTAGGAAGAAAAATGAGAGCGATACATACGAAAACTGAAAGACGTGATGTTGCATCAGTATTACAAATAGACAGGACAAAACATCACGAAATTTACTATCTTTTCATGAATTTAGAATAGAAAGGAAACAATTCATCATAGAACTTTAGAGGGAGGATTTTTTAGGATTACGGAAAGAAGTCCTTTTACTAGTTTTTTTTTATTGACATTAGTTTGGGTGATGTAGAGTGGTTGCATAGAACTATCTATGCAAAGCGGAATAGATCTAATTGTTTCTTCAGGAAATTCAGAGGATATTCTGATGTAGATCGTAATAGCTTTAATACTTAATTTAGATTAAGAAGAAGATAATGAGGATGATAATAGGAGAACAAATGGATGAGAAAGGGAAGAAGGGNATATTCTGATGTAGATCGTAATAGCTTTAATACTTAATTTAGATTAAGAAGAAGATAATGAGGATGATAATAGGAGAACAAATGGATGAGAAACAGTAGAATGAGAAGAAAAGGGATGAGAAAGAAAGAAAGGGATTTGGGCCAACAATAACCTTAGTAATATTCAGTAATTCAAGTCTCCCTCAAACAAGCACCTTATCCCCTATATAGCACCTTATTAGATGTGGCTTGATCATCACTTCCTCGCTTAGAATTTTAAAGATTGGTTGTCTCAAGGATTTTCCCTTTTTTCACACAATTTAAAATATGGTATTCGTAATTAGGAGAAAATCCGTTTTTGGGAAGATGTTTGGTGGGAGAGTCTACTTTTGCATCCATATTTCCTCGTTTATGTCTGTTGTCGTGGCCTCAACTAATCCATTGCTAGTATGGTATCCTTGCCTTCCTCCATCATGAATTGGAAGTTCAATTTCTTTAGAAACTGGTGTGATAGGGAAGTGGATGAATTGTCCTCTCTTTTGGGTATTCTTGTTGTCCTCTCTTTTGAGTATTCTTGATAACATTGTCTTGAGACAAAATTCTTTAGATAGAAGAGTTTGGACTCTTTTGTCTTTGGGTGAGTATCCTTGCATTGGATTCTTTGATTGATAAACCCTCTTTTTCAGTCTTTGAATTGAACCTTCTTGCTGACCAAAAAAAAAAAAGAAAAGTACCTTCTTCTTTTGTGTGGAAGAGTAAGATACCGATGAAGGTACATGTTTTTGCATGATGATTGCACACAAGAAACTAAACACTATTGAGTTGCTCCAAAAAAGAAGGCCATCACTTTCTCTTCAACCACAATGGTGCATCCTTTGTCAGAAAATTTGGGAGTGCTTGGATCATTTGCTCTTTCATTGTGCTTTGTTTCGAATTTCTGGAATTGTCTCAAAATAATAGCATTGGGATGCTAATAACTATTAATAGTCACTTTTTTCTTTCTCCACCCATAGTAATATAACCTACTTTGAACTAATTGGTAAACTATGATAAGTTGTCTTTTTAATAGATGTGTCATGCATGCTGACAAGCCTTTTTTTGCGTTCTAATATTATTAGAATGCACTCTCAGTTATGCAGTGATGTTCTTTATTTCTTGATAGGAAGTGATGCATATCTTTAACCCATTTAGTTCTTTGATACCTCTGACGTTGTTTAGTGATCTTGAAGCATTTAGTAAAGTAGCAGGTAGTAGTTGTAGGAGCTGTATGGTTAATAAGTGTTGCTTATCAGGGATGAGAGTGTCATGAATTGCATGTTTGTGTACCTTTCAGTTAGTTGTTTGAGATTAAGTGTCATGTTATTATAAGGAGTAAACATATGGTTTTAGGTGAAAATTAGTATATGCAGAGTTTGGGTGGTGTATTTGATATAGTTTCTCTTATCTACTGAAGTAAAAACCATTTACCGTACTATAAGTTTGATAGAGTGTTGATTCAGATATTGGCGTGAGAAATTGGTAAACAATTGATGTCCAAACAGCGAAATGGGAGAAACAAATTAGGGCTACTTGTTGGTTCTTCTTGATCAGGATAACTTTCAATTGTGCTGGAATTGCGTTGCATGATAAGTAGGTCATGGGTTTGCACTTTGAACTATGCAAGAAGAGTTGTCTATCAAGGTGTTTAGTAGAGATAGGAGTTTAGGTAAGGAAAGAGTTTGCTTAATTCCATTCTTCTTCATCGGGGCTCAGTTGAGTCATCGACTGTCACTGCAACAATGTTGTTTCAGAGGTGATTGGACTAATATTGTCCACTCAGGACTAGGGGTGTTAATCGAGTTGAATTCAAGCCTAAATCGAGCTGAAATTACACATAAACGAGCTTTAAAAAATATTCAAGCTTGGCTTGATTAACAGCCCTACTCAGGACTCTCTTATTTGTAGTATTACCTTTTTTACCTTTCATTTTGGCACATCCGATTTGAAGTCTGTAACAATGGCATGAAAGCTTAGCACACATTAACAGTTATCTCGCCCATGACCACCTCATCCTACTATTGTAAATTCCATCACAAATGGGCCCTGTCATTGGCTATTTTTTCGGTGAGTATTTTTCTCCTATTTCATATTACCAGATCACCATGGACATCATCGACGACCTCTATAACTGCATCTAGCTGAATCTTGAACCCAATCTCCCCTCTTCAAAGCACTTACCCTTTGATCTGCCTTAACACGGAGAATCCACATTGACGGTGACAAGCGAGGACTAGTTTTTTCATTCTTGGTGATGAATTTATTTACCTGGGATTAGGGTGGATTTCTTGTGTCTTATTGTAAAGTACTTAGTTCATCCTTTATCAAGAGCATAGATGCATGCTCCACAAAGATGTCCCAACCAAATTGCTACTAGTATTCTTGATGCACAAGCCGCTTTAAAAGTTTGAGCACTCTGATGATGAATTGTAGTCAAGGTTTGATCAGAAATAAGCTGGCAATGGTTGAGAACTGGTTAAAGGGGGTTTCAGGAAAGAATTAGAGCTATAAATGTGCTTTATTGTTTTGACGCTTGATTTAAGTAAAAAGGCAACAATATTGTGATCTAAGAAGCATGGACACTTCTAACAAGGTGGCAAGTCCATGTCGGACGTTTCAGCCAGACACTTCTTGAACAATCTCTGATGCTTGTCTGACTCTCTTTTTTGTGTCCATAATTAAAAAAATAAAATTTTGTTGCTATATTTCTTTGTGAGCATTAGACGACACTTCTTAGGTTATGTCCCTTCTTGAATACATGCTAACTGTGATTGACAAAACTTAATATGACCATCTTAGATTACTAAAAAATGGTAATTGTTATAATTTAGTATATTAATGTTTTACTTGAAATTTACTGAAAATGCTGTAGACACACAAATTTCATTTAGAAAAAGTCATGGGAGGATGAGGAATTTTTTTTAATCATGCATGCTTGCTAAAATTGTCTATAGAAACCAGGGAGTGATTATTTTCTACTATGATTGAATAGTCCAAAATATTTAGACTAGAATGCTAGATATATGATACATATGTAATAATGTTTTGGTTTTATATTTGTATTATCATATCTGTGTATATAGCAATAATCCACATAATGGATTACATAAAACAATTTTTCGTAACACTTGCTAGCCATGTCCATTTTCTGCTTTTATACTATTCTTCCATCTAAATGTGTTTTGTCATTCCCGATCCTTATCCCATGCCTTTGTTTGTGCTTAATAGATTCTAATATTAGGAAGGACTTTGATGACATGTACAATAAGAAATTCCTGAAAGCAAATCAGGGAGATGGGAAACAGAGAGAATAAAATCACCCTCTTTCAAGAACAAAGCCTTAAGGCTTAACTCCCACGTTTATTATTGCCAACTCCAAAAAAGATGGTTACAAGCTCTTTATATATGTTAATATCCTTTGCCTGTAGCATCCCAAGCCCTATATTTGTCCAGGCAATCAATATATACACTGGATTTTGAAATGAAAGTAATAGTTAGGGAGATTAGGGGCGTTATGCTTCAAAGAAGGTGGGATAATTGCACATGCAATGCATGTGACAATTTCTGAGTGCTAATTAAATGGGGCTATGGGACTTTTTGATGTTGGAACCACTTTGCACCTCTTAGCTGTAGACAGTGAGCACGTGAAGGCATATGGGCGATGTACAAGTGTCGGAGACTTTTGACATCTAGCCAAGTAAAAACGGGGAGCGCAGAAGTTAAAATTGCTACAAGAGCATCAAAATGATCTCAAGTATGCTATACGCTTCATTATTTATAATTCTTATACCCATTTTGAGAAACTCTTGGCTCTTCTATTTTCTTGTTGGGAGGTTTGACAAGCTTTTGATAGCGGATTGCCTTGTAGCAGGGTTTATAACAATTGATTGTTCAAATCTTTGGTGCCTGTTCTTATACTGGACAGGAGCATATCATAACATCCTGCACTCTTTTGAGCTTGTAATTGCCTGATTGGGCTTTTTCCCTTCAATATGGGCATGATGGAGGTCTGATTCCTTTTCTTGGTATCTCTTAAGAGAATGATGAATGGTATTGATATGGATCTACATGGAAGGATTGAAATTTGAGTTTGGATTTGTAATTGAAGGCATTGTGATGTCATTGGATCGATTTGGAGTGAATTATGAGCAATTACCACACTATAACTGGGGAGGACTCTAATTTTCGCTTGAAAACAAAATAGCTTTCTATTCCCTGTTTATCCATATTCATATTTATGCAGACATCATTATAGAAATGCTACTCTAGTGTGTGCTTTGTATTATTGTGTAGTTATTGCATTAAATTATGAATCCATTAAATTGTTTTCTACGTATTCCTTTTGATTTTTGATATATGTTGTTATTGATTCACTTTTCATTGGTAGGTGAAACGACTTCTGAATGAAGGAATGGATGTAAACGTGGCTGCATGGGGCCCCAAATCACATGCGGTGACCCCTCTCCATCTTGCTGCTAAGGGTGGCCATCTGAAAGTTATGGATAAATTGCTTGAGCATGGTGCTGACATTGATGCCCGAACTAAGGGTGCCTGTGGATGTTAGTTTGTTTCTCTCATGAAAGACACTTTTTCCTCACTCCTTGATTTACTATCTTGGCATCTGGTTTCATCTATATCTCATATTGATTTTGGAATCCAGGGACCCCACTTCATAATGCCGCTAAAGAAAGAAACAGGAAAGCAATGAAGTTCCTGATAGAAAATGGGGCATTCTTGCCAGATGACATTAATGACACTAGGTTCAATCCTCCACTCCATTATTGCCCTGGTCTTGAATGGGCTTATGAGGAGATGAGGCGTCTTCAACATGATAACTCATCGTCAGGTGAGGCCTCTTACAGCTCTGAAAGCTGAGGGCATCTCACTGTTTTACTTCTGTGTCTTATTTCATGACAAATGAATCTTAAATTGGACATTGGATTGTCTTTGTATCATCTCATGTGATTTCTGTGTGTTGATGTTACTGGACCATAAATGTTGCGTGAATGAGTATCTTTCATATTATGGATATCTTGATACTACTGCAACATATTGGTGCTTCCATTAATATGGTGGCTGTGGGTTAAAATCTGTTACAATCTTATGGAGACACTCACGCACACTTCTGTGTTTTGATGGTACTGGACCTTAAATGTAGTGTCTGAATGATCATCTTTCACATGATGGATACCTTTATATTACTGCAACATATTTGTGTTGTGATTACTATGGTGTCCGTGGGTTAATCTCTCTCTCTCTCTCACACACACACACAACTCAGGTCAATTGAGCCGACCTAATTGAGTGTGCCCTAACTAATGAGGTCAAGGGTCCATATCATTGTGTTTTATGAAGAAGTATGGTTTCTGTTAAACCATAAATTATTATATTATATTCTATCAACTCATTGAAAGTTTTAGTGGACATGATTGAATCTTTATCCTAGCATTATACATATCGTATTACTTCTCCTTACTATTGCAGAAATATGTCTATTACAAACATATCTAAACCATTGATTTTATTACCTTTTAATTTATCTTCTACTTTTATTGCCCTTTCTATTGTTTTACAATTAAGTATATTTGTATTGATTTGTTCTTTTGATTTGTCATATATCTATCTTGATTTTCTCATTTTTGCCACNATTTATCTTCTACTTTTATTGCCCTTTCTATTGTTTTACAATTAAGTATATTTGTACTGATTTGTTCTTTTGATTTGTCATATATCTATCTTGATTTTCTCATTTTTGCCACATATAGTGTTCAAGCTGTGTTATTTCTCAAGCATCCAATACTTTTCTATTCAAGGTGGTGTTGGTGTATTGTTTGTTTTTTTGAACTCACCTTTTACGGCGCCAAGTGCATTCCTTCACTTAGTATATTCTATTTTTTTTTTTTTTGTTTTTTTAATGAATATGTGTCTAGTTGGACATCCTTTTAGGATTTATGGTAGTTGCTTTGTTTTTTCCTTCTTAGTGCATAGTTATGCATGTTTTTTCTGTTTTTATGTTATTAAGAAAAACCAAAAACATTGGCAAAAGAAAAAACAAAAAAAATTTGTCTTGTTTGTACGAATTATACAGAGTCTCTAGGAAAACTTTGGGGTCTTTCATTCCAGGGACACTATGCCCTGTGTGCTTTTCTGGAAAACTTGCACTAGGCATTCACAACATTGTGTAGACAACTACCATCATTTGGCACTCCTTATCGATCCTCCCGAGATTTATAGGTACCCCATCCGTAAAACTTGGAGCGTTAGTTACTGAAAAAATGAATACCAGACATCTGCAATATTATACTGGCAACTACCGTCCTCTGGTATCACTCGCCAATTTTTCCTACATCAATATTGTGCACCCATGATTCCAGACCAAGCCAAAACCATATTCCTATAATAATACAACATTAACAGATTCAAAATCATCCAGTGAGAGTACTTAGTTGTAGAAAATGGTTTTCATAATCCGTAGCATTATTTAATCAACTTCATATACATACTAAGGCACAACCTTATCTGTAAATAATGGTATAGTGATTTGTAGTACAAATAGCAATACCAGAATCGAAGAAACCATTCTATGTACGAAATCATGTTCGGATCACAAAACCCAGCTATTTCTCGAGTCAATAATGCAACGAAGATAAATAAGTTTCGGATAGAGAACATAAGTTTAGCATGAGATCTCAAAATAAATATGATATGCATAATTGATAAGGAATCAAAAAAGAAATCCTATCTCATATCAGTTGACTTCCAAATGACAAGAAATACTATGTTCCTAAATCTCGTTTCCGAAATATCCCTGCTAGTTTCCTGATTTCTCTCCCTCTATTCTATCTTTTAAGTGTAATGTGTTGAGGTGCTTAAGGTTCTAAAGACACGACGTAGTGGAAATGAAGGGTTATTTATACTCCCACCATAATCCTAATGCGGTGGAAGACACCAAGTGGACAAACCGACTTGAGTCGATCGGCTGAAGCTCAAGCCGGTCGATCGGGTTGCAATACGAACGACCGACGGTAAGAAGCTGGCCAACCGGAAAAGCTCTCTGGAATGAGTTGTCTCCTGCCTTCCCAATCTAGGTTTCCTCCCCTTACACTTCCACCCCTGTAGTTCTTCACTACCTCCAAATCTTCTAAAATTCACACATTCCCATCTACACAACATCCCAGTCATATTTACAATACTAATTTACACAAACTCAAGTTCTATTGTATCAAATCTCATTACTAAGAAAATTACACTTTCCTCCCCATAACTTCCCAAACCTTCCTTATNTGAGAGTACTTAGTTGTAGAAAATGGTTTTCATAATCCGTAGCATTATTTAATCAACTTCATATACATACTAAGGCACAACCTTATCTGTAAATAATGGTATAGTGATTTGTAGTACAAATAGCAATACCAGAATCGAAGAAACCATTCTATGTACGAAATCATGTTCGGATCACAAAACCCAGCTATTTCTCGAGTTAATAATGCAACGAACATAAATAAGTTTCGGATAGAGAACATAAGTTTAGCATGAGATCTCAAAATAAATATGATATGCATAATTGATAAGGAATCAAAAAAGAAATCCTATCTCATATCAGTTGACTTCCAAATGACAAGAAATACTATGTTCCTAAATCTCGTTTCCGAAATATCCCTGCTAGTTTCCTGATTTCTCTACCTCTATTCTATCTTTTAAGTGTAATGAGTTGAGGTGCTTAAGGTTCTAAAGACACGACGTAGTGGAAATGAAGGGTTATTTATACTCCCACCATAATCCTAATGCGGTGGAAGACACCAAGTGGACAAACCGACTTGAGTCGATCGGCTGAAGCTCAAGCCGGTCGATCGGGTTGCAATACGAACGACCGACGGTAAGAAGCTGGCCAACCGGAAAAGCTCTCTGGAATGAGTTGTCTCCTGCCTTCCCAATCTAGGTTTCCTCCCCTTACACTTCCACCCCTGTAGTTCTTCACTACCTCCAAATCTTCTAAAATTCACACATTCCCATCTACACAACATCCCAGTCATATTTACAATACTAATTTACACAAACTCAAGTTCTATTGTATCAAATCTCATTACTAAGAAAATTACACTTTCCTCCCCATAACTTCCCAAACCTTCCTTATAACACCTATGACATACCTTTACCTTATTATCATTAATTGACACTCCATTAAACTAAATAAATAATAAAAAAAATCCATAGGAATTTATTATCCACCCCTCCTTAAAGAAAGTTTCATCCTCAAAATTGATTACTAAATTTTAGATTCGACTATATAGGGCTAACGTGTATGCATATCAGCTTCAGCTTCCCAAGTAGCTTCTTCGACTCCATGATGTTGCTAGAATAGCTTTACTAACGGTATAGTCTCCCATTGTAGCACTTTCTCCTTGGTATCCAATATTTTTTACTAGTTTTTCTTTGTACGTGATTCTATCTTGGATCATCACCTCCACATAGTTAATGATGTGAGTACCGTTCGACTCGCACTTTCACAAGTTGTTTCCTCCTCACCCCTTTGTCCAGTCTCCTAGAATATCATTAGGTGTGTGCCAAAAGGTGTTAGTTTGGTGACAAGATTATCATTCCTAAGAGGGGTGGAAGATGGTTTAGGTTCAACCTTATCAACTAATAAAGCATCAACACCCTTATCTTCTTCCTTCTCTTCCACAAGGTCTTCTCCTAAGTCATCAATGACTACATTAATGGGTNATAAATAAGTTTCGGATAGAGAACATAAGTTTAGCATGAGATCTCAAAATAAATATGATATGCATAATTGATAAGGAATCAAAAAAGAAATCCTATCTCATATCAGTTGACTTCCAAATGACAAGAAATACTATGTTCCTAAATCTCGTTTCCGAAATATCCCTGCTAGTTTCCTGATTTCTCTACCTCTATTCTATCTTTTAAGTGTAATGAGTTGAGGTGCTTAAGGTTCTAAAGACACGACGTAGTGGAAATGAAGGGTTATTTATACTCCCACCATAATCCTAATGCGGTGGAAGACACCAAGTGGACAAACCGACTTGAGTCGATCGGCTGAAGCTCAAGCCGGTCGATCGGGTTGCAATACGAACGACCGACGGTAAGAAGCTGGCCAACCGGAAAAGCTCTCTGGAATGAGTTGTCTCCTGCCTTCCCAATCTAGGTTTCCTCCCCTTACACTTCCACCCCTGTAGTTCTTCACTACCTCCAAATCTTCTAAAATTCACACATTCCCATCTACACAACATCCCAGTCATATTTACAATACTAATTTACACAAACTCAAGTTCTATTGTATCAAATCTCATTACTAAGAAAATTACACTTTCCTCCCCATAACTTCCCAAACCTTCCTTATAACACCTATGACATACCTTTACCTTATTATCATTAATTGACACTCCATTAAACTAAATAAATAATAAAAAAAATCCATAGGAATTTATAATCCACCCCTCCTTAAAGAAAGTTTCATCCTCAAAATTGATTACTAAATTTTAGATTCGACTATACAGGGCTAACGTGTATGCATATCAGCTTCAGCTTCCCAAGTAGCTTCTTCGACTCCATGATGTTGCTAGAATAGCTTTACTAACGGTATAGTCTCCCATTGTAGCACTTTCTCCTTGGTATCCAATATTTTTTACTAGTTTTTCTTTGTACGTGATTCTATCTTGGATCATCACCTCCACATAGTTAATGATGTGAGTACCGTTCGACTCGCACTTTCACAAGTTGTTTCCTCCTCACCCCTTTGTCCAGTCTCCTAGAATATCATTAGGTGTGTGCCAAAAGGTGTTAGTTTGGTGACAAGATTATCATTCCTAAGAGGGGTGGAAGATGGTTTAGGTTCAACCTTATCAACTAATAAAGCATCAACACCCTTATCTTCTTCCTTCTCTTCCACAAGGTCTTCTCCTAAGTCATCAATGACTACATTAATGGGTTCATAATAGTAGATGTTCTCAAAATAAACACTCTATATGTTCTACTGTTGTTGGAGTATCCAAGGAAGATTCCCTCATCGCTTCAGGAGTCAAACTTGCCTAAGTTCTCCCTATCTCTCAAGATGTAACACTTACTCCCAAAAACTCAAAAAATACTGTACATTAAGCTTTTTTCTATTCCAACTATCATAAGGTAGACTCTATTGACAATGTAGCATGCAGTGTTTATAGCCTCAACCCAAAATCTCTTAGGCAAATCCTTACTGTGTGTCATGACAAGTGTCATTCGCTATGATTTTATTCTTTCGTTCTACCGTGCCACTTTGTTGTGGGGGTCTTGCTTGCATAAAGTTCATGCATGATTCCATGTTCATCACAATATGCACATAACTAGTATTATGAAATTCTTGACCATGATCACTTCTAATTCTGACAATTGTTCCTATAACATAATCTTTGTTAGGAACCTTTATGTAACTGCCTAATTTTGTGAAGTTTTATGTAATCTCAACATAATTCTATTGTCATCAAGCTTCAAAGAACAAGATTCACAAGTAATAAGGAAGGGTAGGACATCAAGCTACAAGACCACATTAAGATCACTCCGATGCACCTTCAAGATTAAGACAAAGGTAATGATCCTAGAGACCTAATAACACTTGTTTAATTCTATAGACTTAGGATGATTAATGTTATAAATGGAATTGGAAAAATCCAAAAATGACTTCTAAGGTTATAGCATTTTCTAAATCTTAAATATGTTTTGTAATGATAGAATGAGTTATTTATCGAACCCCACTTGAGCAACACCCATCAGTCCTCAAGGGGACAAGTTTTTGGTAGATTTTTGACCTTAAAACAAGTAGGGATGACTTGATCTTTATCGTACATACCCAAGTATAAGTGGTTAAGTTGTAATATTCTCGGTGAACTTATCTGTTGAAAACTTGAACAAAAAGAAAGAGTGGATGAAATCTAGAAAAGTTGTGAAATAGTGGATTGTGGTGTGAGATTAGTGATTTGAAAAAAGATTGCTTAAAAACACGAGTTTGCAACAAATAGAAAAAGACACCCTTTAGTTCGGGGAACGGGACATGCATGCCATTGCTTGATCTTATGATATTGCTACCATACTACAATTAACCCCCACGTTAATGGTAAGTTAATCGGAAGGTATTTAATATAAAACTATAACATAACAACCATTAAGTATACTGGAAGGTATATGCACCATACCACAACCAATTACCTTAGCAAACATGAAGATATACAATTGTTCAAGAGTTTACTTTTATAATTGATCGGAAGGTTTATGAATTAATGAAAAACATGGCTCTAGATTATGCATTGAATCAAAAGCATTAGATATGGTGAGACTTAACCCATCTATAACCAATCTCCTGACTTTTACATAAAACTCATATAGTAGTTCATTGAATCATACATGAAGTACATAATGTAAAAAAGAATGGAATGGAAATAACAATAACCCCTAGCTTGGTACTTGCATGAACCAAGAGCATAACCTAAGTTATACATTAGGAATACCAAGAACAATACATTAAAAGAGAGTACCATCCATCATTTAAAGAAGGTATATAATATAGCATAAACTGAAAATGCAACTATCATAACTGAAGCAATATTACACAAGTCCTTCCCCCCTCACTAAAGAGCTAATGAAAAACTACCCACTCTTCATATTCATAGATAACTTACAAAAGTGGATGATGTTTATTCCTACAAGTAAGATTAAAAATTACTATACAAAAATAATAAAACATAAACAAAGATCTTAACTCTTCCCTGAGGTTAGATTGAAACGCTACCACCCTTCCTTTGCCAAGGCAAGCTAGGAAAAGTGAGAGAGGTTCAACCCTCTAAGTAGGAAGAGGTCTTCAAAAAACATAGAAGAGAGAATAGACTAGGAAAGTCTTAAACTGAAAATTGAAGGATGAATCTAAAAATTGGCGGAAGGGGGTATTTATTGTAAAACCAAGGAAAATTTGAATTTTTATGAAAGAGGGCAAAACGGTAATTAGCTGTTACAGTACAGGTTGAAACTCTAAATTATTTTAAAACTCGGATGAAGAAATGGACCTCACCGTGGAATTTGTCTCACAAAATCTAGTTACCTAGTCAAGTTTTGTTGAGTTCCGTGACAATAAGATTTTTCACATTTTACGAGGCAATCGGGTGTCTCATGACCAAAATAAACGCGATCGGGAATTAATTACGAAACGTCAAAAATAATTTAAAGTTAGTTTAAATAAAAATATATTAAACTTGAAACAAGATGAAATTTAATTAATTTGAGACAAAATTGGACCTAGGAAAGGTGGATTGTGGCCCAAGGGGAAAAATTAGATTTTTCCCCCAAATTGGCTGCTGATTTTCGTTGGAAAGAGAGAGGGAAGAGGAGAGGGAAAAATCAATGGTGTTTCTTCATCTTCTCTCTACGATCTAGGGCCAACCTTTAGTTAGAATCTTTCGGGCCAAAAATTAAAGTTCATATTGCCACGTTTTACGAGATGATCGGGTGTCGCATCACCAAAATAAATGCGATCGAGAATTAATTACAAAATGTAGAAAATAATTTAAATTTAGTTCAAATAAAAATATATTGAACCTAAAACGGGATGAAATTTAATTAATTCGAGATGAAATCAGACCTAGAAAAGGCAGATTGTGGCGTAACGAGGGCCAAGTATTGAAAGGGTATAAAAAGGAGGAAAAATCAAAATTTTCCTCTAAATTGGCTATTGATTTTCGTTGGAAAAAGAGGGCAGAGGAGATAAAAAAATCAAGTGTTTCTTCATCTTCTCTCTACGATTTAGGGCCAACCTTTGGTCGGAATCCTTCGGGCCAAGAACTAAATTTCATATACTCGATGAGAGCTACGTCTACGTACCAAAAACTGAGGATTTTGATGAAATGTCAATGATGGAATTTTTTAAAATCAAGGCTTGAAGCTTGAATTGGATTCTTGAGAGCTTGCTACTACATATATTACACTTCAAGAGGTAGGGTTCTTTTCCTAACTAGATTTATTTTCAACCTAGGGTTGAAATTTGAAATAGATAGGGTGTTAGAGATGTAATATCATATATGACACATATCTATTGTGATTGAAATGTAGAAAGTGGGTTTAAGAATGGTTAATGTAACACCATTCATCATCCACAATATATACAACATCAACCAAAAGAATATTCCCAATTATGACAATTACATCCCAAAAATCAACTATTATCTTACAGCGGAATAACAAAAATATTAGACTTTACATTGTTTCAAAATAAATTTCCTAGTCTAAAACATAAGAGAATATAGCTCTAAACGTCCACCTCAAGATTCACGTTCCCATCTATTGGAGCTTCCCAATGTATCGGCTCATCAACTCCGAGCTCCTCCTCTAGACCATAATCTAAAAAAGATATTGTTTGTAGGGGGTGAGCATTAAGCTCTGTAGGAAAATCCTCTCAAACTCGAATAAAGTTTCAAAGGCATATAAAATAGTCGGTCTCATTTTACAAATATCATTTATAGCTTTTGAAGGAAAACATGGACATTTCAATGGATCTCAAGTTTACACAATAGCAATAATTAAATAAAAAAGTAAAACCAATTTTCAACAATAACAATTTCCAACAAGTTACCATTTCCACAATAACCAATTTCACACAAACTAATTCCACCATAAACTCCTTTCCACAATAAATCATAACCAACCATTTGCACAATAAACAATAGCCCATAATGTATATCAAACCATAACTTGTATTTGTATCTCAGGTATGATGTATGACATCACATGAATAAACACATCGAGAATATCCTGGCCCACACACACACACACCCAATCCTCGCAAGGATATCCAACTTTAGGAAGGGCGTATACCAATGCATTGGCAGTGAAAAATCCAACCTAGGAATAGTATACTAACCCTCAGTCTCGGTACCACATGAACGAATAGTGGTTTGGTCATCGTAAGGCACGAATCCCACTATGAGTGGTGAAAAAAATTCAAACCCTCATGGAGTAAGAAATACATTTACCCACTCTAAGATACCAAGTCAACAGCCATCCATGGTCATCTAAACATCCATAAGAGATACAATACCCCACCAATTTCTCCAATCCCAAGTAAAATCTAAAATTCTCAAATTTTACAAGTATTATTCCAATAGAACAATTTAAGAAAATATGTAAGAGATCATCAAAAATATTATTTTATTGTTCAATACCAAGCACTAGAGTTTTTAAATCAAGAACAAAGGAAAAATGAAGAGAAAAATCAATTTCTCTTGAAAAACTAGGTTTTGATGTCAAAACAAAGGTTTTTATGGCTTTCAACCCATAACTTCACTCAAAACATGAGAAGGTTTGCAAAAACATCAAGAAACAAGGATATCATAACATATATCTAAGATTTCGAAGCAAAACATACATAGATATAAACCCTAGCCTCAATGGACAAGAGTGAAAAGAAACCCCTACCTTTCTTCTTCCTTGGTGTTATTGAAAAACTAGAAGTTTTCATCCTCTTTAATGTGTAAATCCCTCTTGCTTTGTGTTTTTCTCCTTATTTCTTCCTCTCTAAGCCTTTGTAGGGTTATAAATGTTGAAATGGGGCTAATGAAGGTGTCCTTAAGTTTTTATAGTGGAAGAAATGGTCTCCTGTGCGCTATTCTGAAACCCAGATTTTGTAACTCACTTTCTAATGTCATTTGGCGTTCGAACGTCAATAGTGCAATTTCATGCTTTATGTTAGAACGTCACTTTGACGTTCGAACGTTAGTTGCTTCAAGTACTTTTACTTTTCCATCAGAGTTCTATTAGACACAAAAGTACTGCGACGAACTGTCGTTCGAACGTCCATTCACGTTCGAACGTCTTCCCAGTTTCTGCCGAAACTTCCAGTAAAGTTTTGACCTATTCAGAAGTCGATTTGGAAAATTTTCAAGAAATACACTTTTGTAGACCTAGAATTCTATTATCTAATGTAAACATTTCAGCTCAAAGGGACATCAGGGTAAAAAGTTATGGTCCAAAATCCTTTCTACCCAAATTTTATCTAAAATGTGTTTGAACTCCGGAATACTTCATAACTTCCAATTCATACCCTATTACCTCGCCTAACATTTTTATTTTTACTCTTACAATCCACATAGTTCATGGCTACATCATCACATATATTAGCATTTCAAAAATAATTACATTGCTATATAAAGATAAGAATGCGGGGGTTTACAATTAAAATCAATTGTTGTTGAAATTGCTTGTTTGGTAATTTCATGAGAAATGTGATGAATTGGGCTTATTATGTGTTTACATGATTTTGTGCCTTGTGGGTGTTTGATAAAATGCCTTGAATGATATGAGCATGTTATTTGAATGAAATTGATATAACATGTATTGATAATGTTGTAAATTGTAAATATATGCTTATGACATAATTGACAATTGGGAATGGTGGTTAAGATGAAATATTGTTTATAATGTACTCATGACATATTGAACATGAATTGAGGTTTGCAATTGTGCATTACATTTGCATATGCACGGGAAGCATCACATTCATGGACATGTAAGATGGGTGTGGGTGTGTGCATGATTGATCAAACACCATTCTTGGTGGATGATGCGTTGGCTCGAGAAGGTTGGACAAAGGTTCAACTGAGTCACACGGGTTGCATTGAAAATAGAGTCAAAGTTAGCAAGAAGGGCTAAACTGTCTCTTGGGTGTAGGACCCAGTGATTTGGATATGCACTATGTTGGTATTGAGTTCATAAAGTGTGTCGGTGTATACAGAACCGTTGGTGGAAATCTATAAATACCGTGTCGGTTTGGTGCCCGTTGGTGTAAGTCCATAAATAGTCACCCCAAGAAAGACCTGAGACTTATAATGGTCATTGGATGTGCAACATCAATGGCAGGGGTTTGGAATGCCCGGATTCATACGCATGACATTGCATATGTTATGAGAGCCGGTGAAGGATAGGGTTGCGTTGCATGTGTGAGTCTTACCTCATAATATGACATGACATTATGACATTCATTCTTGAAGTTGTATGTTCTTGGATGAAGGTTGTTTGATTGTTGAATTGCATGTGAGTATTTTATATGCATCTAGTTTGGGGAGTAGCCTCTTTAGAAGACATCCTATTGAGTGTGACTCACCCTTTATAGAGACAACATTTCAGGTGCGGGACAAGCGCCAGTGGATGACTCTCACTTGAGCCCTCATTAATGAAGAAAAGCTGAGATGTGGATTTAAATTACGTTTTTGTAAAACAAATATGTAATTTAGTTTTGGACATGTAATATTGTATAAATGATTGTAAAACGAACACATATGAACTATGTTTTGTGTAAAATTGTATATTATATGAGTTTGGGTGGCTGTTGTATGAGATTTGATGAGTTGGATTTGGAAAAGGATTGAATTGGGGGCACACTTGGCACTTTTATCGGTAGAACATTGATTATCTACCGGTAGAATAATTCCAGTAGGTACTTCTACTGATATAATGTCGAGTATCTACCGGTAGAATAATTCCAGTGGGTACTTCTACTGGTAGAACGTTGATTATCTTCCTGTAGGTCCCCTTAAGTTTTTAGAAAATTAAAATAGTTGGGTCACGCCTCTAAGCCTTGAGTCCATTTGCTCGAAGGAGGTAAATTGAGTAATATTAAGGGTAAATTGATGTATATTGGACCTTGAAATGGTCAACTGATTGAATTGTATACATGTTATGCGTTTGGGAGTGTCCAGTACAAGGGAGACTTTGCCTGAACTTTGTGTTGGTTGTGATTTCGGTGAAGGGGATGTTGTGATATGGTGTCAGGTTATGCGACATTCACAGGTACTTCTGCAGGTTGATGGGTGATCAACGGGTTGACAAAAACCCCCGATTTTAGGGGCATCGCATTTATAGGGAGAGACCTGGTGGCAATTTCGTTCATGGGCTAATAGGGTTAAAGTGTTGCCAAAGCTGACCAATGGGAGATAAGCTGGTAAGTTAGTTTCAGCATTGCCCGGATGCTAGCTTCTACTGGAATTCGACAATCTTCTCCTTTTTGTACTATAGCCCCTTAACNGCTGGTAAGTTAGTTTCAGCATTGTCCGGATGCTAGCTTCTACTGGAATTCGACAATCTTCTCTTTTTTGTACCATAGCCCCTTAGCTTTCCAATTTTGAGTTAGACCCATAATTTCAAAATAATATGTTTTTACCCATTAGTACAAATATCATTTAACTTTTAGTTCTTTAATAATTTAATTAACGCAATTAACCTTTAAAATTTTATAAATAATGCAATATTTTAAGGTTAATTACACCCCCAACCAAACATTACTAGTCCCTAGTAATACAAACAATAAAACATATAATCACTTTCGTAGGTTTCACGATTGCATTTAGCTCATGCAATAAGCCTATAAACCCCTAGGCCACTCTAGTGGACGAGTTGTGTCTCGTGAAAGTTTTAAGTGAAGGTACCTACAAACTTCATTAGTTAGGAAAAGATATTATACACTTATCACAAATAAAATTATAGCAGCATTCCATCTTTTTTTCAAATACTTCCATATTCATCCCAATCTAAGAATAACATACTCTACTTGTGAAACTATTCCCCTTGTTTTTATGAAAAACTTGTCTGTGTGTGTAATGCTTTAATATGCAAAAAATGGGGAGAATAACACTACTCTTCTCACAGCTTATCAAAATTAGCCTCAATGTCAATTTTTCCCTTAAAATCACTCAACAAATAACACACTCAGATTTTAGTGACTTGTTGCTCATAATCCAAATGTGATATGAATATTGTAAATCAAAGCAAAATATTTCACATGTAAAAATCAATAAACAATTTTAGAATAAAATTAAACTTTGACATAATCTCATGAACGAATATTAACACTAAATTAAGCAATACTATCAATATTCCCCATGCATTAGGTGAGTAGAATCACTCAAGCAAATACATCTTGAAATAAAAAAGAACTGCTTTAAGATTATAACGTGGCTAGAGGTAAGTGTTTAATGAACTGATGGATAATAGGAGTTCAAAAGGGCTACCAATTATACTGTAATTTTGCACAGTTTATCTCTTTTTCATTCATTTTGTCTTGAATAACTCATCNATTCTGGTTTTTCTGACACTGGGGCATCAAATTGGCAATCACAATTAAATTCAGAATGCGATACTTATCAGTTAAATCCCCTTGCTTAATAAACTTCGCATTCCTATGCCAAACATAATTAGGATCACCAGTCAATGTAACATCAATGTCAGTCATTCTAGGAAGTTGATGAAAAGGAAACTAGGCATCAAGTTCTTGTCTAACAGGCTTTATCAGATCAAAAATAGTGGCCACAGTGACATGAAATACTGTTCCCCTAACAAAAGTCTCAAACATCCTATTTTCAAAGATCTGTGCATTACGATAAAACTCCCTAACCAAACATTCATATGCAACACCCACCGTTCTCATATATCCAGTCCAACCCCTTGTCTCTAAATTTTGCCTAATGTTCAAGTGCACAAAATCTTCATAAATCACAGCCCATTAAGTAATAATAGATTTATTTTCAAAATAACGTTCATACCATAGTTATTGATCAATATTCTAAAACATATCATTATCAAATTCAGATTGAACCTGGGGTTGTTCTTTAGGAATTTTGGTTCTAGTATCATTGGGGGTGGTTGGTGTGCTCGTTGTCTAGGATGATTTGATAAACTCTCCCCTTTGTGAGTAATAGACTTCTTCCTTGGCCCCATGGATTTTCTTGAAAAATCTTGATAAAAAGTGGGGTTTGGAGTGATTTCAATCAGTGAAACTTCATAAAATATTTTGGGTTTGTGTTTGATTGGCTTAAAATCAATGAAAAGTTAATGGGTATTGAAAATTTGGGGTTGGGGATGAATTTCGGGACTCATTTTTTTTGAAAAAACTGCTGCGAGGGAAAAATTCTGATATGATATTGCTAACTGATCTATTTATAACTAGGCAGTATCGTTCGGATGGTGCAGGGGCATCCGAACGGTATTGTTTCTCTAGAATTTGATCCGACTTGGCCCTTTAGCTTCTGTGTGTGTGAGATCCTGGAGTCCCACATCGGTAGGGAGGGGAAAGTGACTGGGCTTATTAGTAAACCCCTTGCCTTACATGGCATAAGGCTTTTTCCCAGGAATACTGGGAGGAACAAAGCCGTGAGGTTTGTTTCGTCATCCGAGATCTAGAAAAATTTAGGTTTTCAACCTGTACTGTAGCGACAAAATTACTGTTTTACCCTTTTTTTCAAAAGTTTAAATTTACCTGGTTTTATATTCTTCCCCCCTTAAAAGAATTTTGTCCCCAAAATTTACAGACACACATATACACTTAACTACATGCATATGACACAATGACTTTATACATAAAATCATAAAACTTGTACTTCCATCCTCGAACAGGAACGAATAGTTGGTACGTATAGTGTCCTCACGCTCCCATGTCGCCTGCTCCATGCCTCGGTGCTGCCACAGCACCTTCACTAGCCTCACGGTCTTGCCTCGCAAAATCTGCTCCCAGCTATCCATGATACGCACCGGTCCCTCCTCGAAGGTCCCATCCACATCAACAATCATCTTACCCCAATTCACTACATGTGTCGGATATGGAGTATACTTTTAGAGCATAGAGACATGGAATATCGCGTGAATACCCGATAGATTTGGTAGTAACGCCAACCAGTAAGCAACTGTACCAACCCTCTGAAGTACCTCGAAGGGCCCGATATACCTCGGCGATAGCTTTCCCCGCTTACCAAACCTGACCACTCCTCTTTTAGCATCACCTTCAAGAAGACATGATCTCCCACCTCAAACTTTAGAGATCATCGCCGTCTATCGGCATAGCTCTTCTGTCGGCTCTAAGCAGTGAGAAGATGCTTCTGTATCAAATCCACCTTCTCTGAGGTGTCTCTAATCAAATTCAGACCCGTAAAGGGTCTCTCTCCCACCTTTGTCCAACAGACCGGAGAACGGCAAAGCCTCCCATAAAGTGCCTCATAGGGTGCCATCTGTATACTCACCTGGTAACTGTTGTTGTAGGTGAACTCTACCAAAGACAAGTGATCTTTCCAGCTACCTTTGAGATCTAGGATGCATGCCTGTAGCATGTCCTCTAACATCTGGATGGTCCTCTCCAACTGATCGTCCGTCTGGGGATGAAATGCTATACTCATCGTTAATTGAGTCCCCATGACTCGCTGGAAACTTTCCCAAAATTAAGTCATGAACTTGGGATCCCGATCCGATACTATGGACATGGGCACTCCATGCAACCGAACAATCTCTCGTATATACAACCTGTAGAATTCCTCTAGTGTGAAGGTTATTTGCACAGCTAGAAAATGTGCCGACTTGGTAAGCCGGTCAACTATCACCCACACTGCGTCATGTCCCCGCGATGTCAGTGGCAAGTGAGTCACAATATCCATCGTGACATGTTCCCACTTCCACTCAGCTACCTCCAAAGGCTGGAATAATCCCGCTAGTCTCTAGTGCTCAGCGTTAACCTGTTGACACGTGAGACATCGGCTAACAAAGTTTCCAACATCTTTCTTCATCCCGCTCCAATAATATTGGCGACGAAAATCATGGTACATCTTCATGCCACTTGGATGTACAACAATTCGGGAACAATAGAACTCCCTAAGAATCTCCTCTCTAAGCTCCGCCGATTGGAGAACCACAATCCTCCCCCTATACTGAAGACTACCATCCGAGTGAATGGTCCAGCCCTCGTCACCAGAACCTGCCTGTACTCGGTCCCTGACGGATGATAACTCTGTATCCAGCCCCTAGGACTCAATCACCTTGCTTAGTAGGGAAGGTGTAGCCACCAAACTCCCCAAAACACATTGAGTTTGACCCATGTTTCGTAGCCCGAATTGCCCCATAGTCTCGAGCATTTGCCACTCCCTAGAAGCCACACTAGCTAAGACTCCTCTTGACTTCCGGCTGAGTGCATCAGCCACCACATTTGCCTTACCGGGATGGTAATGCAAGGTGAAGTCGTAGTCCTCAAGAAACTCCATCCACTTGCGTTGCCTCATGTTGAGGAAGCTTTGGTTGGATAGCTATGAAATCTCTTCTCCTTGTCTTGAAAACCCTAGTTTTTAAGAAAAATAAATTTTTCTATCAATATTCCTTTGTTATTGATTTCAAAACTCTAGTGCTTTGTATTGAACAATAAAATGGTATTTTTGATGATCTCTTGCATATTTTCTTAAATTATTCTATTGGAATAATACATGTGAAATTTGGGGATTTTTGGATTTGTTTGTGATTTGAGAAAATGAGTTTGTATTGTATCTCTTGTGGGTGTTTGGAATACCATGAGTGACTATTGATCGAATATCGTAGAGTGATGTAGATGCGTTTCTTGCTCCGTGTGGGTTTGAAGGTTCCCTATCACTCGTAGTGGGGTTAGTGCCGTGCAAAGACCAAACCACTATTCGCTCATGTGGTATTGAGGCTAAGGGTTAGTATGTAACACCCCGCATTTTCTTTTATATATGTATATAGATATATAGTGAATAATTGTGGTAAAAAAAATGTGGATATATGTAGTGATGTGTGTTTGAATTTGGTAGATTGAAAAAGTAGAGATTTAAAATGTTAGTAAAAATAACAGTTGAAATTTGGTTTTAATAAGTGAAAATATAAAATTTTAGGTCCTAGAACTTGTATTAAATAGGTTTGGTGTAGAAATATGTGTTGGAGAGGTTTGG
>CAUOFW020002558.1:346839-376597 GCA_963454935.2 Ilex paraguariensis
GAGGTTACCACAAAGTATGCCACCTACCGAAAGAATTGTTGAGAATTGGTTATGACAATTAATGGTTATTATTTGTATGTGGTGCTCGTTTATTCATTTAAGTAATGTTTTTACATAAACTTGAGATTCTTTTTAAATGTCACTGGTTTATTTCAAATTATGTGTCTATGTTATGTTAAAATTGAGACCGACCGTTTTAAATGCTTTTCTAAACCTTGTATGGGTTTGGGAGAATTTTTCTACAGAGCTTCGTGCTCTTTCCCTATCGCTAACATTTTTTAGATTATCCACTTGAGGAGGAGGACGTAAGGGTCGAGGAGCCTGCTACTTGGGAGACTCCACTGGACGGGAGTGTGGATCCCGAGGTGGACGCATAGAGCGACCTCCTTTCCTTTTGTACTAGACTAGGACATTCTTTTGGAACATTGTGTAGTCTAGCTTCTTTTGTTTATTCCGCTGCGCTTCTTTAATTAATTTTTGAGATGTAATAGCCATGACTTGGGCTTATTCTTTTGGATAATGTTGTAAATATTCGTGGATGATAAATGAAGTCTTGTTTATTAAGGGATTATAATAGTGCTCTCATGATATGAATGGTTTTAGAATATAATGCCGTCTAGGGTGTGTTTTGGGGCGTTACAGTATACTATTCTTGGGTTGGATTCGTTACTGTCAATGTGTTGGTATACGACCTTCCTAAAGTTGGATATGCTTGTGAGAATTGGGTGTGTGTGTGTGGATCAGGATATTCTCGATATGTTTACTCATGCGACGTCATACATCATACCTGAGATACAGATACAATTGGGGGTTATATACATTGTGGGTAATGGTGCAAATTGTGGGTTATTATTTGTTGTTGTGGAAATGGTTTATGGCAAGAACTTACTGGAAATGGTTTATGGTTGGAAATGACTTATTGTTGGGAATCGATTTTATTTCTTTATTTAATTTATTGATATTGCTTAAACTTGAGATCAGATTAACTGTCACTGTTTTCTTTCAAAAGTTATATATGATATTTATGAAATGAGACTGACTTATTTTATATGTTTTCAAAACCTTGTCCAAGTTTGGAAGTATTTTTCTACAGAGCTTAGTGCTCCCCCCTACAAATAATATTTATTTTCAGATTTTGATTTAGAGGAAGAGCTCCTAGTTGACGAGTAGGTGATTTGGGAAGCTCAAGTGGATGGACATGTGGATCTGGAGGGGGATGTCTAGAATTGTTTTTTTTATGTACTAGGGTAGGAGTTTCATCTCGAGATATTGTTCATGTTAATACTTTCCTTATTCCGCTCAAGATAATAGTTTGGACATAATTGTCATAGTTTGACATATTATTTTGGATGTAATGGCCATGATTTGACATATTCTTTTGGATGATGTTGTATATATTATGGACGATGAATGAAATTTTCTTTACTTATGGGTCTTATTAGTTACTCTCATGATGTGAATGATTTTAGATAGTTATGCCGTCCAAGGTGAATTTTGGGGCGTTACAAGGTTTGGTATCATAGCATAAGAATTAAGTCTTACATGAGAACTGTAGGTTATGAATTACCACTATAGAGGTAGGATTAGGTTGAATGAAATTGTTGATTTAAATTTTATACAAACCTTATGCTTTTAATTAAAGTGATTGTTAGGATGTCTTGTACATCGAGGAAACTAAATTGTGAATTGATGTATAGGATGGACGGTAGACGTGGACGTGGTGACCAAGCAAACCCACCAACACCACTACCTTCAGATGCCATGAGTGACATATACCAATGCCTAAGGGAGCTAACCACTCTGGTGCAACACCAGAATGAAAACAACAACCACAATGGGGGGGGGGGTTCATCCATTAGTTCATGTACTGGGCAATGGGGACGAAAATCAAAGGATGGTAGTTTTTCGAGAATTTTGCAGCAACACCCAACTACTTTCCAAGAAAGCTCTCACCTATTGGATGCGGATAAATGGATTCGCCGGGTGAAGAAAATGTGTGATGGCATGGGAGTAGTCAAGGATTTGTGGGTCAGCCTAGCTACATATCTGCTAGAGGGGGAGGCAGATCATTAGTGAGACTTGGTGAAGAGAAAAAGGAATACAAATGCTCTTACGTGGGAGGAGTTTGATCAGATCTTCCATGACAAGTATTTTTCTGAATTGGTTAGGGACAAAATGAGTGTAGATTTTCTCGCTCTACGACAGGGTAGCATGACAGTGACGGATTATGAGAAAAAGTTTGATGTGCTATCCCACTATGCCATGGAGTTCATATCTACCAAGGCCAGGAGGGCTAAATGCTTTGAGCAGGGCTTGAGGCCTGTTATTAGGGAGAAGCTTGTGGCTCACAAGATTCGGGGCTGTGGGGATCTTGTTGACAGTGCTGTATTGGTGGAGAGAGACACGGAGGACAACCATTGACGACAAAACTTTGCGAGGGAAGGTCCGATCCAGAAGGGGTGCAAGCAGCAATGGAGTGCAGAGGGTGGCATCATACCGTCACCTAGACCAGGTGGTTGGACAGTGACTTCAGATAGTTCAAGGAGATGAGGTCACTCAGAATAGAGCAAACACAAACCTGCGTCAATGTTTCGCATGTGGAGGTTTCAGGCAATTCAAAAATAGCTGTCCATTATTTTCAACAAAGACTAATCAAGCAGCAGTACAAGTAAATGCAAACAAGCCATCATTACAGAAGTCACTATAGCAGAGACCGGTAGGAGCTCTAGCCCCAGGTGATGCCAATTAGGGAAGAGTATTTGCTTTGACCCAACCAGAGGAAGACGTTTCCTATGCAGTTGTGGAAGGTATCATCCTTCTTTATAATTATTGGGCCTGAATTTTATTTGATCCCGGTGCAACTCATTCATTTATACGCACTATATACGCTTTTAATTTGGGATTGGAATTTGAGAAGTTAGAACATGCCTTGAGTATTGACATGCCTACGGGAGAACGGTTGGATACTAGAAGGGTGGGTAGGGGTTGTGTGCTTCGAATTGGGGAGCAAGAATTGATTGTAGATTTGGTTGCATTGGACATGAAGGGGTGTGACATAATATTTGCGATGAACTTGTTGTCCACTTTCCATGTGGTAATGGATTATTTTCGTAAACATATTTTATTCCGATTAGTGGGTGGGGTAGTTTTTGGTTTCATTAATGATCAAAGTTCTTCCCATCCATTTCTCACTACGGGAAATAAATTCTTGAAAGCTAAGGCAGGGAGCAATTTGAGTTTCTTAGCCAGCTTAATGGGAGATAATTGGGATAAATTCCATGCGGACGTGGTGTTGATAGTATCGGATTTTCTTGATGTCTTCCCAGATGAACTACCCGAATTACCCCCACAGAGAGAGATTGAGTTTAAGATTGATCTCTATCCGGGAACTGAACCTATATCAANCAGAGAGAGATTGAGTTTAAGATTGATCTCTATCCGGAAACTGAACCTATATCCATTGCTCCCTATTGGATGACACATTTAGAGTTAAAGGAGTTAAGAAAGCAGTTGGACCATCTCTTGACTATTGGGTTTATCTGTTTAAGCACTTCACCTTGGGGAGCCCCAATCCTCTTTGTGAAGAAGCATGATGAAACACTTCGATTATGTATGGACTACCGAAGGTTGAATCGAGTGACAATGAAGAATAAATACCCATTGCCATGGATTGATAATTTATTTGATCAGCTGAGGGGTTCTAAGTATTACTCCAAGATTGATCTTTGCACAGAGTACCATCAACTACAGATCAAGGAGGAGGATATTCCTAGGATAGCTTTTCGTACCATGTATGTTCATTTCAAATATACCGTAATGCCGTTCGGACAGACTAATGCTCCTACAGCCTTCATGGATTTGATGCACATGGTCTTTCGGTCGTATCTAGATCAGTTTGTCATTGTGTTTATTGATGACATGTTAATCTATTCACAGACACAAGGGGAACATGAACACCATCCTTTTGTAGTGCTTCAAACAATGAGAGAGCATAATTTATATGCTAAGATGAGTAAATATGAGTTCTGGATAAAGGAAGTGAAATTCCTTGGTCATGTTGTGTTAGAACATGGTGTAGCTATTGACCCCACAAAGATTGAAGCCGTAATGAAATGGGAACCACCGAGGAACGTGACCGAAGTACGTAATTTCCTAGGATTAGCAGGCTACTACCGGAGGTTTGTGGAAGGGTTCTCAAAGCTAGCGATGCCAATGACTCGCCTTACGAAGAAGGGGGAAGATTCTTGTGGACTCAAGAGTGTGAGCTAGCCTTTCGTACCTTGAAGAAAAGGTTGGCAACAGCTCCGGTCCTCATTATTCCGAGTAGTGGGGGAGGATATAATGTTCCATTCTTTAGATAAAGCTCAATAACGGTGAAGATTAAAATGTTGTCATAAAGATCTAGTCGGGGTACTTGCCTTAAACCAACGGGTCTTTCCATGCAAGGGTCATCCGTGACATAGAAAGAACCAAAGGTTATACAAAGTACCTTAGCTTTGCTAGATACATTCAACCATTCAATGAACAAGTGAAATATAAAGCATTAAAGCATAAATGGATTGCACGAATATAACTTTCAGATAGTCAATACATGTTCATCACCTGTTACTAAAGAGTGAATGAGAAACTACTCACTCTTCATGACTTGAGTAAAGATAGAAAAATGAGTGATACTCATCCCTCCAAGTAGAGAACTTACAAGGTAAAGTGCAATAAAAGAAGAGCCAATATTCACTAAAGAATAAGTGAATCACGTTCCACCCTTCATGGCTTTGTTAAAGCTCTAGAAAAGTGGAAGAATTCCTCTAAGGAAGAAGGAAGCTCAAGCAATGGAAGTGAAATAAATAAAGAAAGTAGAAGAAAGCTAGTTACTTTTGGAGAGTTTCCACCACAACCAAAAGATGAGCTATCTCTCTTGATACTTGTAAATAAAAGCAAGTACAGCTACAAGGGGAGTCTAAGCCTCCATCATGGTTCTCACAACATGAATGTAAAAACTTAGCACAAATAAATAAAAGACTTCAACTACAAGGGGAGTCTAAGCCTCCATTATGGTTGGTACTAATGCAAAATGAAAACATAAATAAGAAATGTACAAGAACTAGCTCTCTACTCTACTTTACAAGAGAAAAAGATTGCACTCTACTCCACTAGAGAAATATTGCACACCCTTGAAGCTCCCATAATGGGGGTATTTATAGGCAATGAAAAGGACCGGGGGGGGGGGTGAAGGAATAGTGTTTGCCGCCCATGAAACCCAACTACTCTGCAAGCAGTCTGTGGAGGATGTTCGAATGTTGTCTTTTGTTTTTTCTTTAGTGGCATTTGAACGTTGTCCGACATTCGAATGTGTCTTCTATTTTTGCTTTAGGGGTGTTCGAATGCCAGATGGGATGTGACCCCATCACTCAAGTAGTCTTGGTCTTTTGTGGAAACCCACTTCCACACTCCATGCAAGACGTGGAGTTTTGCACTCATTACTCTGGTCTTCAGTCAAATCATGTGGACGTTCAAATGGTAGTTGACGTTCGAACGTGGTACTCAAGTACTTCCGAGCTTGCCTTCTTGACTGCAACATGCCAGGTCTCAGCAGTCTGGTCTCCTCGTAGTTCAAGTGGACGTTCGAATGCGAGTTGTCATTCGAATGTTCTTGCTTTGTTTCAACCTTCTCCAATTTTGTTCCCCAATGCACTGGTGTTACACTCAAGTGTGATATTTGTTGTTCTTGAGCTCTTGTTCACTTTAGGTCCTGAAATTTCATCACTTAAACTCCATCAAAGTACAATTAATCTCAAAAAGGCATAGTAAAATGTTAACTTTGAGCACTAATCATTCACGTAGACAAAGTACTGTGAATTTCAAGTTATGCTTTACTTTATGAATGAGGCGTATTTTAAGTTATACACCATGTGTTGATGAAATGTTCCATAGAATTTACATTGAGAAAAATTAAGGCATCTTGACATACATGAATCCTTGAAAACATGGCGTGGGTTGAGCATTTTGTGCTATGCATTATGAGGGTGTAGACACTGTGGTGAAAAATCCAAAATTTGGCCAATGACAATACTCGTGGGCTGACGGGGGCAGACCGTAAAACGAGACATAGGTGGCATAGAGTTGCATGTTTGTGTCATGCATATTGACATTGCATAGCATTGAGGGATTACAGTGTTGTAACTTTTAAAATGTACACTTGCATATGCCACGCCTTAAATTTGTTCCTAGTATTAGCATTTTGTCATACCAGCAGTTGAGCTGACCCATTCGTAGGATATCATATTACAGATAAGACTCCTGGTACTTAGACTTGACAANTTAAATTTGTTCCTAGTATTAGAATTTTGTCATACCAGCAGTTGAGCTGACCCATTCGTAGGATTTCATATTACAGATAAGACTCCTGGTAATTTAGACTTGACGAAGTCTTAAAGGAAGGAGAAGAAAGGGACTTGAATGAACATTTGGCCCTTGGGGCATATTTTGTATGTATGGGCATAAGCCCAAATGACTTATATTTCAGTTTAAAAAAGTAATGGATTATAGGCATTAGGCCACTTTAAAGTGTAAGAGTGTAAACCCAATTGATATGTATGATATCTTTATTTAATGAGTATCATATGTGTATATTGAGACAACTAGATTTGTATATAGAAAACAAGGGATGTATGTTTAATTTACATGGATTGTGGCCATTGAGGGAGGGTTGGTTGTGACATACTTATACACATGAAGTATTGTAAATATTAGGTTGGAAAAAGGCTTGGAAAAAAAAGGAGGTTATGTTGAAATTTTATGAAAAATTAAAAGACTTGTTAAGTGTGTAAAACACCTTTTAAATAGGTGGGAAGGATGTCAAAAGGGGGGCTTTAGAAACCTTGAAAAAATAGGCTAAAAATAAAAGAAAAGTGGCTTGTAAAAAACTTTGGAAAAAAAATGGGAAAACGGGGAAATTTGATGTAGAAAGCAGAGAAATTTGCTTGCAGCCATTAACAATAATTCTGCTGGAAATTAGAAAATTAGCTCTCAGTCACTATAGTAAAGCAGTGCAGAAACCAGCCCAGGCCTCAGCCAGCCACCCACACATACAAAATATGTATGTGTGGACTCGAAACAGAAAACACATACAAAATATGTATGTATGTAGCTCTCAGTCACTACGCGCCTGCACCTGCCTTACCCAAGCTTGTTGTTGCCTTGCCCATGCGTGCTGTTGCCTTGCCTTGCTGCACAATCACTGCTTTGGCCATGTCATGACATTTCATGACCTGCCTTTCAAGGCCATTTAATTAAATGTTCGACCATAATTTTTTTTTGCCCATTTTAGGCTATTTTAGGCCATTACATCAAGCCATATTAGGCATTTTTTTGGGACACTTTTTAGTCATTTTTCAAGGCCATGTTTAGCCACTTACTAGGACCATTTTAGGTAAGATATTTGACCTACTCTTAGTCCATGTCTTAGGACATTTGAGACCCATTTGGACCATTATCCAAGGGCTTATTTAGAGACATTGGGTGGGCTATTTTGGAAGTCATTTTTGATCATGACTTAAACTATTTAAAATATTAATTGGGGGAGATGCTTGAGCAACATTAAGAGACCATTTTGGTTGAGTTAAATTAGCAAGTCTTCAATTTCAATTTTGGAAAAACATGGAAAATTANCTTGAGCAACATTAAGAGACCATTTTGGTTGAGTTAAATTAGCAAGTCTTCAATTTTAGTTTTGGAAAAACATGGAAAATTAATGAAAAATTAATTTATCCAACCTAATGACTTTTCATTTACTTTTCTTCTTCCTTTTCACCCATTCCCCGAGTTTGTGGAAATTTGGGGCATGAGAACTTGATATCAAAGCATAGGTTCGAATACTTAAAGACTGTGTTGTGTTGTTGAACACGATATGGCCGTGACACATGGTTTTAAATTTTGGTGAGCATTATGTTAAGTGTAAGAACTTATTTGGTGTATGTTAAGACATGTTGTGGTTGTTGCTTGTGAAGTGTGAGTTGTTGACCTGTATATGATTCATGTTCTTTTAAAATGCCTATGTCTAATGTGAAAAGAGGTATTAATTTTTTTTTTGGACTTGTAGACACATGCCACCAAAGACAACTCCTGCTAGACCTGTAGTTCCTAGGCACGGTAGGCCTAGAGCAGCTGCACCACCGTGGCATGGTAGGCCTCGAGCTGCTGCTCCNATGCCACCAAAGATAACTCCTGCTAGACCTGTAGTTCCTAGGCGCGGTAGGCCTAGAGCAGCTGCACCACCGTGGCATGGTAGGCCTTGAGCTACTGCTTCTACTCATAGCACAGCTGAGGAGGTCGTTGCTCGTGCTTCTGCAGTTGCCCTAGCAAAGGAGGTGGAGTAGACCATTGACACTAGAGATGTGGAGGCCATGCAGGAGACCAAGACTATAGGTGGCAAGACCAGGGATACCTTCGTGATGAAGGTATTCCATAGGATGAGACATCCTATATTTGCTGGACAGCCCTACCCTCTAGTAGCCAACGAGTGGTTAGAGCAGATCACTAGGATCCTGGGCTCACAGGGAATCATGGAACCACATTTGAGGATCAGGTGTGCCTCCTTTCAATTTACTGAGTTGGCTAGTCAGTGGTGGAGAGTAGCTGCTGGCTAGATAGATAGTTTCGGGGAGGGATAGGATGCCTTTATGGCTATGTACGATGACCACTATTTTTCTGAGACCGCATGGATTAGGCATATGGATAAGTTTGTGACTCTCCTACAACGAGACATTACGGTGACTTAGTATGAGTCTCGACTTACTGCATTGGGGAGATTTTCCCCATATGTTATTTGAGAAGAGTGATTGAGGGTCCTTTACTTTATTAGGGGGTTGAAGACCTTCATTAGAGATAGATTGGTAGGCCACATTATTGAGACCTATGATGAGGCAGTGATCAGACCCACCAAGGTTAAGAGGGAGTTGGCCGATCTTAGAGGGATTAGAGAGTCCCGAACGTAGAGTGGGGCAGTTACAGCTCAGGCTTCTACATCTGTCTCAGTTTACACTAATAGGGGACCGACGAAGAGGTACATGACTAGTGCTTCTTTTGCACAGACATCGTAGTAACCTGCCCAATTTTTAGTCCCTCAACCTCCTATGCCTATTACTTTCCAGGGGGGAGTACCTCAGAGGCCCCTTACTTGTTATCAGTGTGGATAGCCTGACCAAAGAATGGTTGATTGCCCCTAGAGAGATCCCAGCCAGGGGCTCAGAGTTGGATCGAGCCAGGGGTCATTTCCACCACCGGTACAGGGTCAGGGGTGGAAAGCTCCACAACTTTGCTACACCTATCACCAGACGGGCCATGTTAGGGCCAACTGTCCTCAGGGGGTAGACTTCACAGAACTCACAGAGGCCACATTACTATTAGCATACTCAGGTGCCTTTGCCATAGCCACAATTAGGCCATAGACCTCCGACACCAGATTTCTAGTTTGCACCATCCACACAGAGTGTTAGAACTCCCAGATAGAGGGGAAGAGGTCAGCAGGGATAGAGAGGGGGAGGTAGGCAGGGCCAGACTACTTAGGGTCATGTTTATGCAGTGGCCACACCAGAGGCATCTACTTCTGGACCTTCAATGGTTCGAGGTACATTCCTTGGGTTTAGTTCATGGGCCAACATGCTGATAGACTCAGGTGCATCTCATTCATTCATATATACCATACTTGCTATGACATTGGGGTTGGACATAGATCGGTTAGATCCACTATTGAATGTTTACAACCCAATTGGGGGTAGTGTGATATTGATGAGGATCTGTAGAGATTCTTCAATAGAGATAGCTAATCGCATCCTTTCTTTTGACTTTATTCTACTTGACATGTATGGTTTTGATATTATTTTGGGGATGGATTGGTAGTTTGCTTTTCGGGCGATTATAGATTGCTACAAGGGGAGAGTGACTATGTGTACTCTTGAGGGACATAGCTTTTATTTCATGGGAGATCTTGGGGATTTCTAAGTTCCACCCTTGTATGACTCGAGGTGTTGGGGAGGTTATAGTTACATGTTAGCTAGTTTGGTAGCAAATGGGAGTGAGACTGCAGAAAGTGTGTTACCACCCATTGTGGATGAGTTTCCAGATGTCTTCCTAGATGACTTGATTAGTCTACCGCCGAGACGAGAAATAGAGTTTATGATAGAGCTTATCCCAGGCACTATACCTATTTCTATTCCACCTTACCATATGGCTCTAGTTGAGTTGAAAGAGCTGAAGGAGCAGTTGACAAATTTGCGGGGTAAGGGTTTTATTTGTCCTAGTACTTCTTCGTAAGGTGCTTCGATATTATTTGTGAAGAAGAAGGATGGGACATTGCATTTATGTGTGGACTATAGGAGGTTGAATTGGGTCACTATCAAGAACAAGTACCCCTTGCCGAGGATAGATGACTTGTTTGATCAATTTAGGGGTTCGAGATGTTTCTCGAAGATTGATCTTACATAGGGGTATCATAAGTTGAGAGTACGAGAGGGGGATCTGGCGAAGATAGCTTTTCATGCTCGTTATGGCCATTATGCGTTCGTGGTTATGCCATTCGATGTGACGAATGCCCCAACGGCATTCATGGACTTGATGCAGCGCATTTTTAGTTCTTATTTAGATCAGTTTATTGTAGTGTTTGTTGATTATATTTTGATTTATTCACCTTCTGAGGATGCGCATGCCTTTCACATACATACTGTGTTACAGATTTTAAGGGAGCACCATTTATTTGCTAAGTTCTTGAAGTGTGAGTTTTGGCTTCAGGAGGTGCAATTTCTAGGCCATGTTGTGTTAGGTAGTGGTGTATCTGTGGATCCTTCTAAGATTGACTCTGTTATGAGTTGGGAGAGGCCAAAGAGTGTGTTTGAGATTCGGTGTTTCATGGGATTGGCAGGGTACTATCGTCAATTTGTGGAGGGATTTTCTCGTCTTGCCATGTCGGTGACTCATCTGACGTACAAGGGCATTAGATTTGAGTGGACAGATGACTGTGAGCATTCATTTTAGGAGCTGAAGAAGAAGCTGACTTCAACACCTGTCCTGATTATACCTGAGGGAGGTATTGGCTATACCGTTTATTGTGATGCTTCACGAGAGGGATTAGGCTGTGTATTGATGCAGGAGGGTAGAGTGGTAGCCTATAGTTCTTGTCATTTGAAGAATCATGTGCAGAACTACCCCACACATGATTTGCAGTTAGCTGCTGTTATTTTTGCACTTAAGAGTTGGCTATGCAACTTATATGGGGAGAGGTTCGAGGTGTTCTCAGATCACAAAAGCTTTAGATACATTTTCACGCAGAAGGACTTGAACCTTCGGTATGGGAGATCAATGGTGTATATGGAGGACTATGACTTTGACCTTCAGTACCATCGTGGAAAGGTCAATGTCGTAGCAGATGCACTTAGTAGGAGACCGAGGAACACTGTAGCTAGCATTGCTATTAGGGACCAGTAGATGATGGAAGACATTGGTCAGTTTGACTTACACCTTGCCGAATCTGAGGGACACGCCACACTATTCGGTGTTTGTGTATAGCCTACACAGTTAAGCAGGGTTATTGAGGCATAGTTATAGAACACAGAGGCAAGGTAGATTCGAGCACGAGTTGCAAGTGCCGAGGGCTTTGAGGGATAGATAGTTCATTCTAACCTTAGCCTGAGATATATGGGTATAGTCTTTGTTCCAGAGTCTCTTAGGGTTGATGTCCTTAGAGATTTCCATCATTCACGCCTAGTAGTACACCCAGAGGGCACTAAGATGTACCATGATTTATGCCGTCAGTATTGGTGGATGAGGATGAAGGGGGATGTGGTGCAATTTGTATCGAGATATCTCACGTGCCAGTAGGTTAAGGCTGAGCACCAAAGACCTGGGGGTTTGTTACAGCCATTGCCAGTGGTCNTCAATAGAGATAGCTAATCGCATCCTTTCTTTTGACTTTATTCTACTTGACATGTATGGTTTTGATATTATTTTGGGGATGGATTGGTAGTTTGCTTTTCAGNACTTGACATGTATGGTTTTGATATTATTTTGGGGATGGATTGGTAGTTTGCTTTTCAGGCGATTATAGATTGCTACAAGGGGAGAGTGACTATGTGTACTCTTGAGGGACATAGCTTTTATTTCATGGGAGATCTTGGGGATTTCTAAGTTCCACCCTTGTATGACTCGAGGTGTTGGGGAAGTTATAGTTACATGTTGGCTAGTTTGGTAGCAAATGGGAGTAAGACTGCAGAAAGTGTGTTACCACCCATTGTGGATGAGTTTCCAGATGTCTTCCTGGATGACTTGATTAGTCTACCGCCGAGACAAGAAATAGAGTTTATGATAGAGCTTATCCCAGGCACTATACCTATTTCTATTCCACCTTATCATATGGCTCTAGTTGAGTTGAAAGAGCTGAAGGAGCAATTGACAAATTTGCGGGGTAAGGGTTTTATTCGTCCTAGTACTTCTTCGTAAGGTGCTTCGGTATTATTTGTGAAGAAGAAGGATGGGACATTGCGTTTATGTGTGGACTATAGGAGGTTGAATTGGGTCACTATCAAGAACAAGTATCCCTTGCCGAGCATAGATGACTTGTTTGATCAATTTAGGGGTTCGAGATGTTTCTCGAAGATTGATCTTACATCGGGGTATCATAAGTTGAGAGTACGAGAGGGGGATCTGGCGAAGATAGCTTTTCATGCTCGTTATGGCCATTATGCGTTTGTGGTTATGCCATTTGATGTGACGAATGCCCCAACGGCATTCATGGACTTGATGCATCGCATTTTTAGTTCTTATTTAGATCAGTTTATTGTAGTGTTTGTTGATTATATTTTGATTTATTCACCTTCTAAGGATGCGCATGCCTTTCACATACATACTGTGTTACAGATTTTAAGGGAGCACCATTTATTTGCTAAGTTCTTGAAGTGTGAGTTTTGGCTTCAGGAGGTGCAATTTCCAAGCCATGTTGTGTTAGGTAGTGGTGTATCTGTGGATCCTTCTAAGATTGACTCTATTATGAGTTGGGAGAGGCCAAAGAGTGTGTTTGAGATTCGGTGTTTCATGGGATTGGCAGGGTACTATCGTCAATTTGTGGAGGGATTTTCTGGTCTTGCCATGTTGATGACTCATCTGACGTACAAGGGCATTAGATTTGAGTGGACAGATGACTGTGAGCATTCATTTTAAGAGCTGAAGAAGAAGCTGACTTCAACACCTATCCTGATTATACTTGAGGGAGGTATTGGCTATACCGTTTATTGTGATGCTTCACAAGAGGGATTAGGCTGTTTATTGATGCAGGAGGGTAGAGTGGTAACCTATAGTTCTCATCATTTGAAGAATCATGTGCAGAACTACCCCACACATGATTTGCAGTTAGCTGCCGTTATTTTTGCACTTAAGAGTTGGCTATGCAACTTATATGGGGAGAGGTTCGAGGTGTTCTCAGATCACAAAAGCCTTAGATACATTTTCACGCAGAAGGACTTGAACCTTCGGCATGGGAGATCGATGGTGTATATGGAGGACTATGACTTTGACCTTTCAGTACCATCGTGGAAAGGTCAATGTCGTAGCAGATGCACTTAGTAGGAGACCGAGGAACACTGTAGCTAGCATTGCTATTAGGGACTAGTAGATGATGGAAGACATTGGTCAGTTTGACTTACACCTTGCCGAATCTGAGGGACACGCTACACTATTCGGTGTTTGTGTATAGCCTACACAGTTAAGCAGGGTTATTGAGGCATAGTTACAGAACACAGAGGCAAGGTAGATTTGAGCACGAGTTGCAAGTGCCGAGGGCTTTGAGGGATGGATAGTTCATTCTAACCTTAGCCTGAGATATATGGGTATAGTCTTTGTTCCAGAGTCTCTTAGGGCTGATGTCCTTAGAGATTTTCATCATTCACGCCTAGTAGTACACCCAGAGGGCACTAAGATGTACCATGATTTATGCCGCCAGTATTGGTGGATGAGGATGAAGGGAGATGTGGTGCAATTTGTATCGAGATATCTCACGTGCCAGCAGGTTAAGGCTGAGCACCAAAGACCTGGGGGTTTGTTACAGCCATTGCCAGTGGTCGAGTGGAAGTGGGAGTTTGTTACCATGGATTTTGTGATGAGTCTTTCAAAGTCACCTAGAGGTCACGATGCAATTTGGGTTGTTGTTGACAGGTTGACGAAGTCCGCACATTTCTTATCGATTAGAGCGACTGATTTAGTGGATGTTCTTAGTAGGTTGTATATCCGAGAGATATTACGACTACATGGGATTCCTGTTTTCATTGTTTCAGACAGAGACCCATATTTCACTGCACGATTTTGGTAGAGTCTTAAGACAGCCTTGGGGACTCAGCTACTGTTTAGTACTGCTTTCCACCCTCAGACTGACGGCCAGTCAGAACGTACTATTCAGACAGTTGAGGATATGCTTAGAGCATGTGTTATGGACTTTAGGGGTAGCTAGGAAGATCACCTTGCTTTAGTAGAGTTTGCCTACTATAACAACTATCAGTCTAGTATTGAGATGGCACCTTTTGAGGCGTTGTATCGTAGGCCGTGTCGTTCACCGGTATGTTGGACTAAGATAAGGGAGACAATTGCTTTAGGGCCTGACATAGTCCATGAGATCACAGACAAGATACAGGTGATTAGACAATGTCTATTGACAGCACATAGCCGCCAAAAGAGTTATGCAGACAGGAGGCGGCGACCTCTATCATTTGATTTTAGGAGACATGTGCTCCTCAAGGTAGCCCAATGGTGGGGATTGAGGAGATTCAGACATAGTAAAAAAATTTTGCCACAGTTTATAGGAACATTTGAGATCCTTGGGAAGATTGGTGAGGTGGCCTATAAGCTAGCATTACCGCCACAGCTATCTGGGGTTCATGAAGTCTTCCATGTGTTGATGTTGAGGAAGTACGGGCTTGACCCTTCACATGTGTTAGATTGTGTAGATCTTCAAGTGGAGGGTGATGTTTCTTATGATGAGAGGCCAGTGGAGGTATTGGACTCGAGGGACCAGGTTTTGTGGGGGCAAGACCATCCCTTTGGAACTATCATAGGATCGAGGAGGCTACTTAGGAGCGTGAAGCTGAAGTCCGCGCTAGATATCCAGAGTTGTTTATTCATAGAGGTATGATTCTAAATTTTATAATGAAATTTCTTTAAGGGGAAAAAGATTTAGAGATCTAAAAAATGAGGATAAAATTTTCATTTTGTCGATAGAGCACTATTTATGCACCATTTACTGGTAGGACACAACATATGCATCATTTAGGCATAAGTTATGTTTAAGAGCATACTTTGATTATGCCATAGAAGAGAAATATTCTTAGAATGTTAAAATACATCTACTGTGTGAATTTGAGCCTAAACAGAAATATTTTCCAAAATTGGACCAAAAGGGCATCCTCGGTGGAACCAGCCAAACCCAGCCACAGGCAAAAAATTATTTTTTTGAAAATTTTTATTTAAAATAATTTTAAAAACTTTAGTTAAAACAAAATGTCAAATTGAGGCGTTACGGGATATGTTATAGTGTAATGGGGTCCTAGATTTATGAAGGACAAAAGGGTCATTTTTCACTTTTGTCCTCCACTATAAATACATCCCCCTTAGTGTAAAAATATAATTCTTTGGTCTATAGAAAGAGAAGGACACGTTCATGGAGAGAAAGTGAAGAAAAACCTAGGTTCTCCAAACTTTAAGTCACCAAAACACACTCCGAGGCCAAGATTCTTGCAAGACTTCCTTCTAGGAAGTTGTTCCTCTCAACAAGGACTATATTCTCACCGATAGGTTCGGCTGCACAGAGAACACAACTCCCTCAATTTGAGAAAAATCATTTTAGGTATGATATTTTGCTAAGTTATGAATAGATTTAAGTTTCCTTGTCTTTCTATGTGTTGATTGAATGATTTAGGTGTTTACTTGATGTTAGAAAATCACTTAGGTGGTAGTTGCTTTGAAAACCTAGAGTTAGTGGTTTAGGTATTTTTGTGTTCTTTGAGTTTCTTGACAATTTGTTACTATGATAAAGGTGTACCTTGCATATATGTTGGATTATTACATTCTAGCTAATGTTCATGTGGACAAAGTATTTGTGAATTTAAAGTTATGTTTTAATTTATGAATGAGGTATATTTTAAGTTATGCATCATGTGTTGATGAAATGTTCCATAGAATTTATATTAAGAAAAATTCAGGCATCTTGACATACATGAATCCTTGGAAACATGGAGTGGGTTGAGCAATTGGTGCTATGCATTATGAGGGTGTAGATCTTATGGTGAAAAATCCAAAATCTAATCAATGACAGTACTCGCGGGCTGATTAGGAAGTGCATGAGGTCAATCAAATTGACACTTTGGTAGAGGATCATATGGGGCTACTTTGGAATTCCAAGTTTGGGGAGGAAATTTTTATTGAAGATGAGGAGCCAGAAAGTGTGCAAGGGGGTGGAGNATTAGGAAGTGCATGAGGTCAATCAAATTGACACTTTGGTAGAGGATCATATGGGGTTACTTTGGAATTCCAAGTTTGGGGAGGAAATTTTTATTGAAGATGAGGAGCCAGAAAGTGTGCAAGGGGGTGGAGAATTGGACCCCAACATTTGAAAAACTTCCACAACAAGAGAAGAAGAATTTTCCATCAACTGTGCAAACACTGATCTTGGAGTTGAAGCCATTGTCATCTACACTTAAGTATGCATTTCTAGGGGAGCAAAAGATATTCCTAGCGNGGAGTTGAAGCCATTGTCATCTACACTTAAGTATGCATTTCTAGGGGAGCAAAAGACATTCCCAGTGNGAAGAATTTTCCATCAACTGTGCAAACACTGATCTTGGAGTTGAAGCCATTGTCATCTACACTTAAGTATGCATTTCTAGGGGAGCAAAAGATATTCCTAGCGGTGATAAGCTCTTCTTTGGACCCAAGGCAAGAAGAGTTGTTGCAAGTTTTGAGGAGGCATAAAGGAGCCATCGATTGGACCACAGCCGACATCAAAGGAATTAGCCCCCTCATTTGCACTCACAGAATCTATTTAGAAGAATACTCCAAGCCATCCCGACAACCACAACGAAGACTAAATCCTATAATGAAGGATGTGGTGAGAGATGAAGTGCTCAAGCCACTTGACGTGGGCATTGTTTTTGTAATTGCCGATAGTAAATGGGTTAGTCCCACGCAAGTAGTACCAAAGAAGTCAGGAGTCACTATAGTTTCAAATAAGGAGAATGAGTTGATTCCAACAAAGGTGGTCACCGGTTGGAGAGTTTGCATCGATTATCGAAACTCAACTCATATACAAGNTATAATGAAGGATGTGGTGAGAGATGAAGTGCTCAAGCCACTTGACGTGGGCATTTTTTTTGTAATTGTCGATAGTAAATGGGTTAGTCCCACGCAAGTAGTACCAACGAAGTCAGGAGTCACTATAGTTTCAAATAAGGAGAATGAGTTGATTCCAACAAGGGTGGTCACCGGTTGGANCGATAGTAAATGGGTTAGTCCCACGCAAGTAGTACCAAAGAAGTCAGGAGTCACTATAGTTTCAAATAAGGAGAATGAGTTGATTCCAACAAAGGTGGTCACCGGTTGGAGAGTTTGCATCGATTATCGAAACTCAACTCATATACAAGAAAGGATCACTTTCCCTTGTCATTCCTCGATCTAGTGTTGGAGAGGGTAGCTGGGCATCTCTTTTTATTGCTTCTTGGATGGTTATTCCAGCTACAATCAAATAGAGATTGCCTTGGAAGATCAAGAGAAGACCACATTCACCTGCCCTTTTAGTACTTATGCCTATCGCCGAATGCCATTTGGTTTGTGCAATGCCCTAGGAAATNTTGCCTTGGAAGATCAAGAGAAGACCACATTCACCTGCCCTTTTAGTACTTATGCCCATCGCCGAATGCCATTTGGTTTGTGTAATGCCCTAGGAACTTTTCAAAGATGTATCATGGGAATTTTTAGCAACATGGCGGAGAAGATTGTGGAGGTGTTTTATGGATGATTTTTCAATATTTGGGGACTCATTTGAGGGTTGTTTGGAAAATTTGGAGAGGGTTCTAGAGAGATACGAAGAGAAGAATTTGGTTCTAAATTGGGAGAAGTGCCACATCATGGTAAAACAAGGGATTGTGCTTGGACACTTNTTTGGGGACTCATTTGAGGGTTGTTTGGAAAATTTGGAGAGGGTTCTAGAGAGATATCAAGAGAAGAATCTGGTGCTAAATTGGGAGAAGTGCCACGTCATGGTAACACAAGGGATTGTGCTTGGACACTTTGTGTCCGCAAAGGAGATTAAAGTAGACAAATCCAAGGTGGAAGCAATTTCCAACCTACCCACTCCAAAGGTCGTCAAAGATATCAGGTCGTTTATTGGCCATGCTAGTTTTTACTGTTGATTTATTAAGGATTTTAGTACATTGGCAAGACCTTTGACCAATTTGCTTGCAAAGGATGTTCTCTTTGTGTGGTCAGATAATTGTAAGGCATCTTTCAAAAAACTCAAAAACATACTCATTTCACCAACCAAGTGGGAACTACCATTTGAGCTCATGTGCGACGCAAGTGATTACGTGATCGGCATATTGCTAGGTCAAAGGGAAGACAAAATGTCATATGTAATATACTATGCTAGAAAAACTCTGAATGAAGCACAAATGAATTACACTACCACCGNTGTGTGGTCAGATGATTGTAAGGCATCTTTCAAAAAACTCAAAAGCATACTCATTTCACCAACCAAGTGGGAACTACCATTTGAGCTCATGTGCGACGCAAGTGATTACGTGATCGGCATATTGCTAGGTCAAAGGGAAGACAAAATGTCATATGTAATATACTACGCTAGAAAAACTCTGAATGAAGCACAAATGAATTACACTACCACCGAAAAAAAGTTGCTAGCCGTATTATTTGCATTGGACAAATTCAGCTCATACATCATTGGTTCGCCTATTGTATTCTACATTGATCATTCTACTTTGAAGTATTTGTTGTCTAATTAGGATGCGAAACCGAGACTCATTAGGTGGATCCTCCTCCTTCAAGAATTCAACTTTATTATCAAGGACAAGAAAAGAGTCGAGAATGTGGGGGAGGACCATTTGTCATGACTTGTCATCCAAGACGCAAAAGAGCTTATCCCTATCCCTGATTTCTTTCCCGATGAGCNTATTCTACATTGATCATTCTACTTTGAAGTATTTGTTGTCTAATTAGGATGCGAAATCGAGACTCATTAGGTGGATCCTCCTCCTTCAAGAATTCAACTTTATCATCAAGGACAAGAAAAGAGTTGAGAATGTGGGGGAGGACCATTTGTCATGACTTGTCGTCCAAGACGCAAAATAGCTTATCCCTATCCCTGATTTCTTTCCCGATGAACATTTATTTTCTATTCATTCAGTTTTTCCATGGTACACTGATATTTGTAATTTTCTTGCCACAGGACAAATACCACCGCATTGGAGCCCAAAAGATAAGCAAAGATTCATGGCGGATGTGAAGTACTTCTACTTCGACAACCTGTACCTATTTCTTGAATCATGTAATGAGGAGATGTGTACCGAAAAATGAACAATGGGATGTCCTTTCCTTCTGCCATTTTGAGGCGTGTGGTGGGCACTTCTCTTCCAAGAAAACTTCAGCTAAGGTTTTACTAAGTGGTTTTTGTTGGCTTCATTGATTAAAGACCGTGTTTTATTTTGAAAAAAATGTGATAGGTGTCAAAGGTTGGGAAGTGTCACCCGTAAAAACATGATGCCTCTATCCCCCGTGCTTTTCATAGACATATTCGATTGTTTGGGCATCGATTTCATGGGTCCATTCCCTACGTCCTTTGGCTACCTTTATATCCTACTGGCAGTGGACTACGTATCCAAGTGGGTAGAGGCAATCACAACCAAGACCAATGATCACCGAGTCGTGGTTATGCTTTTAAAAGAAAATATTTTTTCAAGGATTGGGATATAACGGCCAAGTTGAGTTGCCTAATAGGGAGATAGCGAACATACTAACCCCAATCGAAAGGATTGGTCACTCAGGTTAATTGATGCATTGTGGGCTTACCGAACTACCTATAAGACCATCCTAGGTATGTCTCCCTATCGATTAGTCTATGGTAAGACTTGTCACTTGCCATTAGGGATGGAACAAAAGGCCTATTGGGCCATAAAAACCATGAATTTCAATTTGAGAACAGTCGGAGAACATATGAAGTTGGAGTTGAATGAATTGGATGAAATTCATAGAGATGCACAAGAAAGCTTGAAAATTCACAAAGAAAGGGTAAATATTTTTGATGAAAAATCCATTTTTGAGAAAGACATTTGAGCCTGGCCAAAAAGTGCTCTTGTATAATTATCGCATNTGAATTGGATGAAATTCATAGAGATGCACAAGAAAGCTTGAAAATTCACAAAGAAAGGGTAAAGATTTTTGATGAAAAATCCATTTTTGAGAAAGACATTTGAGCCCGGCCAAAAAGTGCTCTTGTATAATTATCGCATCTCCATTTTTCAAGGAAAACTTCGATCACGTTAGGATGACCCCTATCTTGTCAAGGAGGCCTACCCTAACGAAGTTGTGGAAATAGCAAACCCCAAAGATGGTAAAACATTCAAGGTTAATGGCCAAAGACTTAAACCATTCTTCAAATGTTTTGAGATTCAAACTATGGAAGAGGAGTTGGTGGATCCAGTCTATCTTGACCTTGTTGAGGGATAACTATTCAGGTAGATTTTAGTGTACAGTCGCTTTCCTTTATTCTCTACTTTGAAAATTTTATTGTTTACTTACTTTTACCTGTGCATAGTGTTCTTTCTTCACATTTGCAGATAGTGGGTTTTTTTTTTTTGTCAAAGCTCATNTTTTACCTGTGCATAGTGTTCTTTCTTCACATTTGCAGATAGTGGGTTTTTTTTTTGTCAAAGCTCGTTGCGAGTTGTTCTCTTATCCTTCTCTTTTATTTTAAGTCCATCATTGCATTCCATATCTTTTTGTTGCATTGAGGAAAATGCATAGTTCAAGTTAGGGGGTGAGGTGCACCTGATTAACCCTAATTAGTGTGTAATTGAATTAGGTTAAGAGGTCAATTTTGTTAGTTAAACGAGTTAAAAGAGTCAAAGTAAGTCGAATTATGGTTAATGCGTTAATGGTCTTATTTTTAGGGTTTGTTGTGCAATAAAGCTACAAACTAAAGGGGACTANTAAGAGGTCAATTTTGTTAGTTAAACGAGTTAAAAGAGTCAAAGTAAGTCGAATTAGGGTTAGTGCGTAAATTATGGTTAATGCGTTAATGGTCTTATTTTTAGGGTTTGTTGTGCGATAAAGCTACAAACTAAAGGGGACCANTTAAGAGGTCAATTTTGTTAGTTAAACGAGTTAAAAGAGTCAAAGTAAGTCGAATTATGGTTAATGCGTTAATGGTCTTATTTTTAGGGTTTGTTGTGCAATAAAGCTACAAACTAAAGGGGACTAACTGTCAACTCTCAAACCAACAGGGGATCAAAGCATAATTATGAGAAATCAGCAAGGAAAGACACCATGCAAAAAACCAGAGACCTAGTGGCGTTCAGACGGTGGTGGTTGCGTTCGGATGGTCACCCAAACTACCTTAGAGCCTTCTCCCTTCCCATTGGTTGATTTTGGCAACAAATAATCTGATTGGGCCTCCTTAGCTTCTGCCATCTCAAGCAGCTCCTTTGGCCCTCTATAAATAGCCCTGGCCAGGTTCATTTCCAGTATGTTCGGAAGGGGGAATCTAGAGAGAGTGGAGGGAAGTCGAAAGAGTTCATAGCATTGCCAGTAAATCCAAATAGTCAGAAACAGTGCTACAAAGCCCTACCGAACCTCATCCAACCATCTTTCCAGCTTACCTCTAGTCAAAGCTTTTCTTATTTTCTACATGTCTATTATACCTTTCTACTTAGAGGGTTGAACCTCTGCCACTTTTGTGGCCTAATCAGTATTAAGAGTGGTCGTGTTTCAACTATTCCTCGGGGAAGGAGTGTCTGTATTTTGTTTTGTATTGTAATGGCACTGTCTTGCACCTCTTGCTTTTTGTAGCAATGGGGCTTAAGTAGTCCACGATTACCCTTTGATGAAGAGTGAACATATGTAAGATATCATTTGAGTTATGGATATGCCAATGTTATAACTATGCTTTATTGTTATATATACCTCTCTTATTCTGGGATGGTTACATTTATAATATGCTCGTGGTTATTAACACTGAGTGGTACCTAATGCTATATATCATACTATCCACTAGTTATGTACTTCATGCATTATATAGTGATATAAGTGATTGGGCATTACGTAATAGTCAATTGATTGGTTATGGATGGGTTAAGTCTAGGCATAGCCAATGCTTTTGATTCAATGCGTAAACCAAAATCTTGTCATCAGTGAATCATTAACCTGCCGGTCAAATAACTATAGTATTCCTTTTGAATGGCTTGCCTTTTGGTTTACCATTGTTGTTTAACAGTTGCATGGTATAGATATGCCGATTGAATAATTCAAGTATTCCTCCTAAATGGCTTGCCTTCTAGTTTACTCAGATTATTTGATTGTTGCATGAGAATATACCTACCAGCTAACCTAATCAGTTGCTGGATAGGATTTAATATACATCATAACTACCGGTGGACTTTCTAGTAAAATGGGGGTGTTGTAAGGTGGCATTTCTAGTACTTAGCCAGTATAATGCATATGAAATCTCTAAACCAAAGGGTATCTTTTAATTATCGCATATTGTATCTTTTAATTATTGCATTCCCATAGTTTTAATTTAATTTTTTTTGATTGTTCTAAGATTGCACCACAAGTTGTTTTATTACATTTTGTATCTGTAACAACTTCATCGTTTCTATTTTGATTTCCAAGATAAGTTGCCTACGGCTTCGACCTCGGACTTAGACCAAGTATTATATTTCAATTTGACCACTTATACTTGGATGTATAACACTATTCAGGCTGAAAGTGAGTCAAGATTTCTGGCGCCATTGCTGGAGAGTTATGGTGATTTCAAAATCGAACGGGGAAGTTCTTTAATTTGTATTATATGTATATATACTGTTTGTTGTATTTTCATATTTTATGTCTGTTAAGTCATCAATAGGATCTGTAAATCAGTCTAATTCTTCATCCATATCATCTTCATCTTCGTCACACGCATCATTTGAATTAAGCATGACACATAATAATCAACATGAACAGGAGGTAGTTCATAATATCCGACCATTAAGAGAATATCTACATCCTGCACACACTAGCATCCCATCATATTTTTCTTTTCCAACAAATGTTCCAAATTTTAATATTAAGGTAAGGACAATATAGTTGTTACCATAGTTTCATGGTCTGGAGTCTGAAAATCCATATCTGGATGTTAAAGAATTTGAAGAAGTATGTGGTACATTGCAAGATAATTTGAAATGGCCCAGTTGAAACTTTTTCCTTTTTCTTTGAAGGACAAAGCTAAACAGTGGCCAAAGTCTTTAAAAGCCTAGTCTATACTGAGTTGGCAAGTTTTGCAAACCAAGTTTTGAACACATATGGTATTATTTTAGGTCATGTAGTTTCTGCAGAGGGAATTGAAATTGATAAGTCTAAGATTGATTTGATAGTCAATCTCCCTCCACTCAAGACTGTAAAAGATATTCGATCCTTTCTAGGTCATGTTGGATTCTATAGAAGATTCATTAAAAATTTTAGTTCGATATTATGGTCCATGTGTAATCTCTTATGTCAAGAAGTACTATTTGATTGGAATAATACATGTCAATTAGCGTTTGATAAACTGAAAAGTATGCTTATTTCTCCACCAATAATGTAATCTTCTAACTGGTTCTTAACTTTTTGAATTAATGTGTGATGTCAGTGATTATGCAATAGGAGCTGTCTTAGGCTAGAGAGTAGAGAAGAAACCATATGTGATTTATTTTGCAAGCAAGACTTTGAATGATGCAAAAATGAACTATTCTTTCACAGAGAAAACATTGCTTGTTGTTGTGTTGGCATTAGATAAATTTTGTTCGTACATGGTTGGATCCTCAATACTTATTTTTACAAATCATGCAACCTTGAAATACTTGCTCACAAAGAAGGATGCTAAACCACGTCTCCTGCGTTGTATACTGTTACTTCAAGAATTTGATTTGATCATCAAAGAGAAGAAGGGAGTTAAAAACGTGGTAGCTGATCACTTATCGAGGCTGACTTATGATACGAAAAGAGGAACTTATTCCAATCAGAGAAACTTTTCCAGATGAACAATTATTTGCAGTTACAGAAGTACCATGTTATGCTGATATAGTCAATTACTTAGCCACAGGTACTATCCCTTTCCATTACACCTGGACCAACAAAAAGAAATTTGAGAGACGTACGCAATTTCTTTTGGGTTGACCCCTATATGTTCAAGTATTGTAAAGATCAAATCATAAGTCATTGTGTACCCAATCATGAAATCGGTCAGGTTATTTCATTTTGTCATTCTGAAGCTTGTGGAGAGCATTTTTCTTCAAAGAAAATAGCTGCTAAAATTCTGCAGTGTAAATTTTATTGGCCTACTCTTTTTAAAGAAGTGCATGTCTTTTGTCTAAATTGTAACAGATGTCAAGGAATGGAGAATATTTCAAAAAGAAACATGATGTCTTTAAACCCTATTTTGATCATTGAAAATTTTGATTATCGGCGCATCGATTTTATGGGACCAATTCCCCCATCCTTTGGTTATTTGTACATTTTGGTTGTTGTTGATTATGTTTTCAAATGGGTAGAGGCAATCCCATGTCGGAATAATGATCAACGCATAGTGGTCAGGTTTTTAAAAGAAAATATTTTGTCAGATATGGGGGAACACATTTTTGCAATAAATTTTTTGAAAACCTGATGAAAAAATATTTGATTTCTCACAAAATATCAGCTCCTTAGCATCCCTAGACGAGTGGACAAGCTGAATTGACCAATAGGGAGATAAAATACATTTTAGAAAAAATAGTGAATCTGGACCGCAAAGATTGGTCTTTGAGACTAACTAATGTGCTTTGAACTTATCGTACTACATAAAAACTATTTTGGGAATGTCTTTTTATCAGTTAGTTTATGGTAAACCATGTCACTTGTCTGTGGAATTGGAACATCAAGCATACTAGGCAATCAAAATGATGAACTTTGAGATTGACAAAGCAAGTGCATCCCACAAACTTCAAATTAATGAAATATAAGAGTTGAGAAATGAAGTATATGAGAATGCTAAGATTGCTAAGTCCAAAATAAAAAAATTTCATGATAAGAATATAGTGCAAAATTTTTTTGAACACTCTCAGAAGGTCTTGTTATATAATTCAAGACTCTGTCTATTTCCTATTCAGTTAAGGTCAAGATGGACTGGCCCCTACATTGTCAAGCAAGTTTTCGAATANCTTGTTATATAATTCAAGACTCTGTCTATTTCCTATTCAGTTAAGGTCAAGATGGACTGGCCCCTACATTGTCAAGCAAGTTTTTGATGGGGTAGTTGAAATCAAGAATCCATTGTCTGAAAATATAAATGGTCAAAGGCTTAAGCCTTATCATGATAATTTTGTTCAAGATGTGACTTCCACTCAACTAATGGAACCGGTGTATGTGCTTTAAGAAGTTTTTATAAGTATTTGATAATAAATAGTTGTACTAATCGTTTGTTGTTTGTTTTACAGATTAGGTTTTGCACTATAGATGTATCTCGCCTCTAGATCTTATTAGCAATTGTCTAATATTATATTTCATTATGCTATACATTGAAGACAATGTTTAATTTAGGTTGGGGGAGAGAACAATCCATATTCGTCTTGACTAACAGACATTAAAGAACTAGATAGTGAGTCATTTTCAAGTCAATTTTCAAAAATTTTCAACAAACATCCAAAATTTTAAAAATTTCCAAAAAGATGGATGCGTAATTGTTTTGGTTTAGTCTGAGCATCATGCACATTTTTCTAAAAGATATAAATTCTTTGATCATAGCAAAAGCAAGAATTGTGCGGAAAGATTACCTTTGCCAAATGCCGACGAGCTAATCGTCTCGGTGGTTGTGTGAAGTGCGGTCATTTAATGCATTTGAGAGAATATAATTAGTGTGCGAAACTGATTTTAGTTTGAGCATTAGATCGTCTTGATTGGATTAGGTATAGGCAGAGTAAGGAATACCTTGAGATGCCATCCTATTACACTCCCATGTTGTCAAGATACGTGAGAAGTGAAATTAATCGTGTCATTGGTGTAGTTGAATTAGAAGATTCGGATTGAATTTGAAATTGATCAAGGAATGCTTGAAATTAATTGTGTATATATGAGTGTTAGAATAATTGTAAAATGTTATTTTATTATGTTGTTATGTTAGTGTTTAATATGAATGTTAGTGGATTAGTAGTATAATTATGGAGTTAGTATGATATTTTAAACTGCAGGAAAATAACTGAAGTAGAAACTGAAATGGCCCAGCAGTCTGCAACATGCAAGAAGCCAAAACAGTGCATCAACACCATTCGGACGATGGTGGTGGCGTCCGGATAGTACTACCCATTTAAATACCAGCAGGTGTGAACCAGTGTAGTTTTCAAAATTCCCTTGCAGCAAAATACGAAAACCAGTGTCTCTCTGCATTTTCTCCTCAAATATGTTATACACTGCTATTTTTCTTCAAATTTATTTCAATTAAACACTTACCCGTGACATTTTCTAGGTTCTTACCAATTAGAATCAGTTAAAAGCAGAGAGAGAAATCAAGAAAAACATGGATCCAAGACTTAGAACATGAGGATCTTCGAGTCGGGCAATGAGAGGTCAATCTTCACAACTTGAAGCACCTCCACAGCAACCCGAGGCAAGAAAAGTTTGTTTTGCTATCTAGTGCCCTAACATTCCATTCATGAGATTATGCCAATGTTGTTTCAATTGTTTGGCATGCACATCAATTATGGATTATATGTGAGCGTTTTAGTTTGTGCACAAAATTTTGTCTCACATATACACTTGGAGAGCATATTAGTATAATCATAGTCATTCATTTTTTGGAGAAACTCTTGGTGAGTTTTGTATCAAAGCTGAATTTGGAAAACTAGGTGAATGTGGATTCCGTTGAGTAAATGCTTAAATTACATGTTCAATTTCACACACACATGAGTTTGAAATCAAATGTGTAGGTGTATACTCTAGAATAGCATTTAAAGCCAAGACGAAATTCATGTGTGCTTAGTTTGGGTGTTTGAAAAATATCGTCAGGCAACCTTGTGCTTGGAGGATAGGGTAATATTGTTCAAACTTTAGATATGAGAAAAGAATAGGAATGTCCTTTGTATTTCCATTTGTATTTATATACTGGGTGTTCATTTTGTTTGTTGAACTTAGAATTCCATGTCATGTGTTTTGAAAATATCAAATTCTCAAATCGCATTGCAATTTTGTAAATGAATTTGGACATGGTCACACATTTGTGGTTCACAAGCATGGATCATTTTTTTTGTGGAGTTGAGGTTGTAAATAGGTCATTAGAATGTATGGGAGTTGAATAAACTTGCAGTGGAGGTGAGAAATGGAGTACAGGAATTTGTTTTGAAAAAGTTGAAACTTATCGGTAGATGTTTGCAAAAACCTACAAGTAGATTTTTTCCAGTGCACTATTCTAATGGCAGGTTTTTGACATTCTACAAGTAGGTTTTGCCCAGAAATTCAAAAACGAGGGTTTTAAATCAGAATTTTTGGGGAAACCCTTCACATTCTTCATTCATCTCATCCTTAAAAACCTTCCCCTCTCCTTCAAAACCTTTCAAATACTCAAAGAACTCCTTGGCATTCATCAAATCTCTCGATTGTCTTCCTTAAAGTTGTGATTCATAGTGATTTCTTCTCGCTTTCTTGATTTTTCCAACAAAAACCATCTTTTCCTCCACAAAGCATCCCAAATCCATCAAAGCCCTAAATTCTCACCCAAAGCTTGGAATTCAAAGCAATGGCTCGATTGGGTAAGTCTTCTCACATTTCATTTGATCTTTTTGATGAACTATGGAGTTAGTTGTTGCCCTTTATTGTCCTAGGGGCATTTTTTATTGTTATGGCATGAACCAAACAAACGGGGCCCCATTCTCCACCACTCGCAGGAATGGGATCCCGAAAGAGGACTATAGGGGTAGGCCCTAGTTGTGGGGAACGACGGAAAAAGTAAAAGAATGACGCTCACATGAAGAGCATAGAGAAGAAAAATGTAATGTGAGATGAGCGCATAATATTACATATTTAACGGCCTCATTACATGCATTTTAACTCAACTTTGCATTTAAGTACTTAGAGTTAGCCAAATTTATGAATAATGTGAAAGTTTTGATGTTGCAAGTAATCATAGGATAAATGATGGCTTTTGGAACCCTACAACTAAGTGTGGATGAGTAGTGAAGAGATGGACACAATAAATGAGGATTTGGAGGCTTAAAAGTGAAAGAAATCAAGGAGGTATTGGTGACTGGTAACATAGGCACCGGCACCCGCACCATTTGGTAGGAGTACTGATAAGTGGGTTTTATACCTATGAATTGAGTACTTTTGGCTTAATGAAATTGTAAGTTTTCAATTATTTTATATTCATTTTTATTTGTCCTTCAGCTCAATTGGACGGTTTTATCAAAAGTTATGATGATTCTACGAAAACTGGTCTGGAGTAGGCAGCCTACCAGGGAGGCGCACCCCTGCGCCATCCTACTGTCCTTATGGCGCCCCTGCATAGATTTATTGGTCCATGATGCGAATTTTGACTTGTTTTTTACCCAAAATTGGACTCAAAAGCTACATATATGCTAGGGTTTGTGTGGGGAAGAGAATATTCTAACTTTTGGGGGCTGAAAACATCTGAGAAAGACCAAGAGTTGATAGAAAATTGAAGACAAGAATCGAACGAATCGACATGAAGAAGATTGGACTTGAAGGCTAGAGAGAAAGTGAAGATTGCAACTAAGTTTTCATTCTTTTCTATTACTTTTACTTCTTGATTTTCTAAGATGTTGTTTTATTTTAGAAAGATGTCTTTCATTTACATTATGAACTAAATTATTATTAAGATTGCAACGGAACCTATGTCTAATTAAATCAATCTACTCTTGTTTCTAGTTCTTATTGATCTTATATGAGTTGTTTGTCATATTTTGTGATTGATGTATGATTGTGTGGCCAACAATTAATTTGATAACCTAGATGAAATTGGAAGATGAATTCTAGGTTTAGATCAAAATATGATGACATATGTCTAGTTTATTCTTCTTATGATTGAATAACTGGGTTTGTGTATAAGATAGGAATATACCTGCTTGACAAATTTCCTTGTTGTTTCCTAACCTATAAACATCACCTTTTAGCATGTATAGTATATGAATAAAGGGGAGTGTCACTCTCCTAGGGATGATGTCAAAAGAAGGGGCAACGGAATGGTGGATGAATGAGATTTCAAATGTAAGTATGTGTGAACAAAAGCGCTCCCCAAGCGCAAGGAGACTTTCGCGGATCGTGTTTTACTTGTTGGTATTCCAAGGTCATTTCCACGGGAAAGGAAGTAAACCAAGGGGAGGTGATTTTGGGAGAAAGAAAATGTAAAATCTTTGATTGTTGGAAGTTGTTTGGTGAAGTTGTTTTGATGCTAGTAAAATGAGAAACAAATGTTGGCAAATCCAAGAGGTCACTCCAATAG